>VDFB02241771.1:172485-281922 GCA_007258455.2 Sequoia sempervirens
GGAGCTAGGCTAGTATACTACTGATGTTGTGAAGACTCTATCTGCAAATATTGCCATCTGGAGGGTCCTTTAAGCCAGCGCCCCTGGCTTGTACTTGCACTGGGCATAAACGAAGAAGCTCAGAAACATGAAAACTCCATTTTAAGCTGATCTTTGGATGACTGCCGCCTAAACTCTGAGATTCGGATGACTGCACTTGATATCTCGTCGGATAAGCAGACCAGTTGTGAACGGATTGACTGCATCCGGCATCGAAATTGTAAAGATTTACCCCTTCCTTGAGATGGGCGCCCTCAGGCTAGAGGCGCGCTTTTGCCTGAAAAGAGCAAAATTCTTATCTCCTAAAATTTAGGGATTTTGACTTCTGTTGCTGATAACCAGAGCTGTGAGTCTCGGAATGCTTCGCTGGATAGCTCGACGGATAGCCAGACTAGTTCTGAAGAGATTGACTGGATGCTTGAGCATTTTGACCAGAATCTTGACCTCCAACAAGTTGGGCGCCCCTGAGCTATACCTGCGCTTTTGGGCTTTTCCACTGAGAAATCTCCCTGATTTGATCTTTAAAAACTTTGTTTCAATCATTAACATGATCGTCTGCAATATGAAATGTCGTCTGAGATGCTCCTCCATCGTGAAAGTCTACATTTTGAGTCTCTGCTTCAGGTTTTGACCAATATAACTGACTTTGACTGACAAACTACTGACAAAAACTCCATGCTTGACATTGCCCAAAATTGTGTTTTACAACAAATTAGCAAGGTTTAGACTTTAAAACGCAAAATGCCTTGATGAAGCAAAAAATTTGGTTTGGGTACAACATTACTACTCCTCGATACTTTGCTTTTGTCGAGGAGAGAGCCACTGCCTGCTGCTTCTTACTAGTCCATGTGACTGCACCGGATCCCAAACTGAACACATACCCAGATGTTGATTTTCTATCATCAACTAAACCTACCCAATCTTAGTCTGTGAATCCACTGAGTCGAGGATCGTGACTCCGAGTGTACAAGAGTCCATAATCAGAAGTGCTCTTCACATAACGTAGCACACGCTTCGTTGCTACCCAATGATCAACCTTGGGGGCTGTCATGAAGCGTGAAATGTAGCTCACTACAAAACTGAGGTCAGGTCTAGTGGTAGTGAGATAGATGAGGTTGCCCACTAGTTGCCTAAACAATGATTCATCTACTATAAGTGAGTTTGACTTAGCTAACAACTTAAGCCCTTTTTCCATGGGTGTGGAGGTAGGTTTGCAATCCTGCATTCAGAACTTATCCAGAAGACTTCGAGCATACTTGGACTGGGAGATGAAGATGTTGCTCTCGGTCTGCCAAACCTCAACACCTAAACAGTAATGCAAAAGTCCCAAATCTGTCATGTCAAATGTACTGCAAAAATCCTGTTTGATCTCATCGATCAAATGTGTGAAGTTGCCAGTAATGATCAAGTCATCCACATAGACAACAACAAGAAGTATATCACCACCAGTTTGTTTGACATACAGGTTAGAGTCAGATGGACTCCTCTAAAAGCCATGTTCTATGAGGTACTTATCAATCTTGATGTACCAAGCCCGAGGAGCCTGCTTTAGGCCATAGAGTGCTTTGACCAATCTGCACACCTTTTGTTCTTGACCAGCAACTTTGAAACCTGGAGGTTGCATCATGTAGACCTCTTCCTTCAACTCACTGTTGAGGAAAGCACTCTTGACGTCCATCTGATGGACTTTCCAACCAAACTGGGCTGCTAAGGCAAGGACAAGCCGTATGGTACTCATTTTGGCTATAGGAGCAAAGGTCTCCTCATAGTCAATGCCTTCTTTCTGTGAGAACCCCCATGCAACCAAACGAGCTTTGTACTTGTCAAGGGTTCCGTCAGCTTTGTATTTCACCTTATACACCCATTTGTAGCTAATGGGCTTCTTCCCTAGAGGAAGATCGGAAAGGACCCAAGTGTGATTCTTCTGAAGACTCTGGTATTCAAATTCCATCGCCTTTTCCCACTCAGGAATTCCTTTAGCCTCTGAATATGTCTGAGGCTCATAGACACTGTGAATGTTGGCCATGAGAGCAAAATTCACTGTAAATTGTTGTTTGCTCTTGTTTCTAGATGATCTACCCTCAACGAGCTCATCTTGCCAAAGATCATTGATAGTCTTAAGCCACCATTTCGATCGGAGAGTCGAACTACCAACATCAGATGTAACAGGAGGAGTTGGAACTAGTTGTGGATCTAGAATAAGATCAACAAGGGGATTTTCACTATCATCCAAAGGAAAATCAGGTTGAGCATCATCAAATACTGAGACTTCGTCATCCCTCCCATCAAGTGAACCTAACGGAAGTCGGACACCCAAATCAAAAGCCTTCAAGGGTTGATCCTCTGAATGTTGAACAGGCGAGGAAACATGAAACGGTCCTCGTTCTTCATCAAAGACAACATCCTGACTGAAGATAAGACGATTAGTGTCTACATCAATCAGTCAGTATGCCTTATGGTTGTCACTGTACCCTATGAATATCAGTTTCTAGCTCTTGGAATCCAACTTAGAGCGCTTGGCATCTGGAATCCAAACATATGCTAAAGAGCCGAAAACTTTCAAATGACTGATCCTGGGTTTGCGACCAGTCCACACTTCCTCAGGAGTCTTCCCCTTAACGGCATGAGTGGGTGACCAATTAAGGAGATAGATAGCAGTGTAAACTGCTTCTGCCCAAAACTTGGTAGGAACACTCCTGTGTTGCAACATAGAGCGGGCCATCTCAACAATCGTATGATTGCGCCGCTCTACAACACCGTTTTGCTGAGTATAGGGTGTTGTTAACTGACGTTTAATCCCATGTGTATCACAAAAGTTGGAGAATGCACTAGAATAGAATTCCCCCCTATTATCTGACCTAAGAGTTATTATGCAAGAACCGGACTATTTTTCTACCAAGGCCTTAAACTTTTGAAATACATTAAACACTTTGATTTCTGTTTAAGAAAGTACACCCACATTTTCCTACTAAAATCATCAACAAAAAGTAGAAAATACTTGCAACCAGTTACAGAAGGAGTAGACATAGGCCCACAAATATCAACATGAACTAATTGAAGTACCTTAGAAGCTCGCCAAGAGTCTCCATCCATGAACGGTATCCGATGCTGTTTCCCGGCCTGACAAGCACCACAAACACCCTAATGCTGAGTCTGAATGTTAGGTAGACCAGCTATAAGTCCCTCCCGAGCAAGCTGAGAGAGATAGTGCACATTTGAGTGCCCATACCGCTAATGCCAAAGATTGGTGACCGCATAATTCCTGGCTGCCATGGCTAACTCTGGAGAATCACCTGTGTCCACAAGCCTGTAGAGGCCATGATCCTCTATACCAACAGCCACTGTTGTGCGAGTCTCCCGATCTACAATAGAACATTTGTGCGAGCTGAACACCACATCCATCTAAGGAGAATGCCGCATTATCTGACTAACTGAGAGAAGGTTGAGCTCCATATCAAGTACATAATATACATTGAGGAATATGAGATTCCTCCCACCAAACTGAACCTGAACAATGCCTGTACCGACAACTATGTATTCTTCGCCTCCAAAAATCACTAAGTTAGTGCAAGGGGAAAAGTCTGTGAACCAATCACACCAATGAGTGAAATGACATGAGGCACTAGAATCAATGTACCAAGCAGAGGATTTGACATGGTCTGCAGGTCTTTTTGCATTGAGTGCATAAAAGGCAGATTCCTTCTGCTCGAAGTGCTCCGCGACATTCACTTTCTGCTGAGACCCCCCTACTTCTTTTGTTCAAAAGCCAAACGTGCACAACAATCCTTCTTTATGTGGTCATATTTGTGGCAATGGTTGCACCGAATATTTTTCTTCTTAGGGCCGGTTGGGGTTTGACTAGAGCCTTTCTGCTACGAAGGCTGACCTTTCCCTTTGTGCTTGGGCTGGGTTTTAGCTGCAAAGGCTTGCTCCGTGGAGGATGATGATGCATTGCTACCGAACTATTGTTTCCAGCGATCCTACTGCAAAAGGATAGTGCAAAGTTCTAGAAACTTGAGGTCAACATTAGCAAACGTAATGTTGAGAGTCTCTATAAAATGTTCATAGGACTTAGGTAGGCTCTTCAAAGTGATCACGACCATGTCTTCCTCCATTTTTGGACCAATCGCCTCCAATTGATCTCTGATCTCTTGGATTTTGTTCAGGTGCGCTTGCAGAGTTGTCTTCTCATCCATCATGATAGAAAACAGCGTATTCTTCAAGAAAAACGCAGGGCTTTTGTCAGAAGTTTCATGCAAACCCTTCAAGTGATCCCAAATCTCCTTAGCTGATTTTCCAAGCGGAATCTGAGGGAGTTGATCATCTGTGACTAAAAGCTAAATAAGTATCACCGCTTCACAATTCTACTCATCAAACTTCTCCTGATCCTTACCCGCCATTGTGGGATGAGTAGCATTACCAAGGATCATCTGATCAAGGCAGCGGTATTCAAAGATGGTCATCATCCGCTGCTTCCAGGTATTATAATTCTTGTCATTGAATCTCTGATTGCCCTCCAACATAATGTTATTTAAATTGGCCATCTTCACGTTTTTCGAGGTACAAAAAAATGAGGAACTGAGAAGAGGCTGATGGACAAAACCTAAGGCATAAGTTTCAAAACAAGGAGGCAGGTTCAGGCACTGAAAACAATGCAAATTCGTTGGCACAAAATTCGAGACACGGAAAACGATGCACCCAAAAAAAATCGGAGACCAACCCAGTTGAGATCTCGGAAAACCCACCAAGAATCTACAATCAAAAAAAAAATCGCCTTGAAACAGAGGGTCAAAACCCTAGATGAAAATCTCAGAACCCTAGGCTGCCATTAATAGTCCAGAAAATTGCAAAAAAAAATTCTGAGAAGTGAAATTCTAGCCGCCAAGGAGCCAACAAAATGCAGATTTTTGAGTCCAGGAAAGAGTAGAAACACGTCTGAAAAACGTGTTCAAAGATTGCACAGAAAAATTCTTCAAATTGCAAGCAAAGAAGACTGCAAATTGTGTCCAATGCCAGAGATAAAACTCGTCAAAGACAAAGGACAAGAACAGGATCAAAATGGGTCACAAAATCTGCCGTCGGAGTCTTCAATAATAGCGGGCAACAGACAAGGTCGCGCAGACTGAAAGGACCAAAAAGCCGGCGACCAAGAAGAGTCTTCAAAAACGCGGATGGAGATCGCAACCAGAAGTCAACAAGAACACGCCAGGAGCAAAGAATACATTCAAAAAACCCTTGCAAAGGTCGCACGACTCAAAAAACGCTACTCAAAGTTTTCAAAATGACGCCCAGATGCGTTTTCAACAGGCCCTCAATTTTTTTTCGGAAGGGCCACGAAAATTTTTGCAAAAAGCCCACAAATTTTCTAATAGAAAACCCTTCTACAAAAATTTTTCTCAGAAAAAAAAATTTGCTGTAAAATCCTACTCGATTTTCAAAGATTTTTAGAAAATCAAAAATTATTTCAAAAAATTTTAAACAAAATAATTTCAAAAAGAAATTATAAATTTTTCAAAAAAATCTATTGGCCTAAGCTCCGATACCATATTACGCAAGTAATTGTTAAAATATTTGATAATATTAACAAGAGCAATGTGCTCAATAAATAGTTTACAGAATTTACAAAATACGACAAGTTTCTAAAAAGAAACTCCAGATAAGATCAGAGATGATCTTATCACTAATTTACAATATTGAGCATTAATAAATAAATAGTAAATATTATTTTAATAAAATCCAGCTAATTTGGAAGAAGAAACAATCACCATTATAGGATTATAATTAGATTATGAAACCTTTCGTGGGTACAACTAGTGGAGATGGAACAAAAGGCTTCACTTTGTGCTAGAATGGTTTTACGGGAGATTTCCTAATGAAAGTTAACCTACAAATATAGACTACTTCAAGTAATTAATATGGCTACAACAAACTAAATCATTTCAAAAATATACTTCTCAATGGGAATCCCTAGCATCTTTGGTAACAAGGGTTCTGAAATTTATATGGCTACTAGTGAGAGTTTTGCACTTGGTTGATGGGGAGCAAAACACAATGGGACATATTTATGAGGCAATGGATAGGGCCAAAGGGGCCATCCAAAACTATTACAAGGGAGATGCAAATAGATTTGCCCCTATTTGGGAGATCATTGACAGGAGGTGGAACAACCAACTCCACCAACCCACTCACCCATTTGGATACTATCTCAACCCCAAGTTTTTCTTCTCCGATAGCTTCACAAATACTAATGGACAAGTTATGGAGGGCCTATCCACATGCATTGAGAAGATGATGCCCAAGGTTGTGGTGAGAGACCTCATCACTTCTGAATTGTAAAATTATAAGCAAACTAGGGAAGGCTCTTTTCTTTTCCATTAGCTATATGAGGAAGATCCACTCAAACACCAAGTAAGAAGAAGTGAAGTTTTATATCTTCCAAGTTACAAATTACAATTATTAAAAGAATATTATTTATTTACAAACCCTTGAATATCTTATTTGCAGGTTCTTGGTGGGAAGATTGGGATGGAAATACCCCAAATCTGTAAAAGCTAAATTTTGTCTCAACCTTGTAATGCTTCTAGCTATGAACACAACTGGAGTTTGTTTGATGCCATTCGCATGAAAAAGTGTAATAAATTGACTCAAGAACACCTCAATGATCTAGACTTTGTACAGCACAACCTTTGGCTCCACACACGAAAGGTGGAGGACAAATCAAAGCAGCCTATTGATTTGGATGAGATTAATCCCTACAGTGACAGAAACGTGCAAGATGATAAGCCCTCCTTGTTTATAAAGGACAAGATTTGTGATTTCGAGAGGCAAGCTATGGAGAATGTGGCTGCAACAAAAGCAGGAAAGATTGGATTGTCATTGGATGACATTGATACGGCAAAGGAGTCATTACCATCTAGCAGCAGGGTGGAGCCAAAAGCACAATCTTCTAGGCCAAGTAGGGAGCCACAATCAAGTACGAAGACCATACCCTTTACCACCCAATTTTTCACTAGATCGAGGAAGAGAAAATTGTTTAAACTTGTAATTTTTTACTTGCCTAGATATGCAATTTATGATGATGATTTTCAAAGATAGTTATCATAAATTCTTAATAGTTACTCATTAGCAATTAGTTATTGTATTTGGCATTGCATGATGATGCAATTTTGTAATTCATATGTATTCAACAACCATATCTAATAAGAAACACTTCCTCATAGTTTTCCAAACTTATTTTATACATTTTGTAGTTGAATTTTGCAAAAAAGATGTGTTTTATCAGAAATCTAAGTTGTTTTCAAGTTTTTGAGTTTTTGTCGAGTCAAAAAATTTGGGCTTGCCAAGTACTCTCCAAGTTTGAGTTTGCAAACTATGCCAAGTACTTAGTGCAATGGAAGAATCTTCCAAAGGAAGATGCCACATGGGAGAATGCAAGCATACTTAAGCATTCCACTTTGCAAATTGATTCAAGACAAGCAATTTTGGTGAGAGCGGACTATCATGTCCCTTTCCTAATTGGTTGGCAAAAAACTCAATTTTAAGGCCCAAATATTGCTTTACTAAGGAGCTCCAATATAGCACTCTTTAATTATGTAATTAACTAATATAAAGTTACTTTTTCTATTTTAATTTTTGGAAGGGAAAACATTATTTGCGGGCCCAAATTTGTAATTGCCTATAAAGGCAATGCTATCACCCCTCCTAAAAGCATCCATTATGTCATTATTTTCAAAAAAAAATCCAACTTCGAAAATCTCAAGGATGAAACCTCTTGATTGGCTAGATCTGGAGGACGAAATATAAAATCCCCAAATAAGATACTAAAAGGAAACAATAATTTCTACAAACGAGGGCACAAATCTAATAACAATTTTTTTTACAAACTAGGGCATAAATCTGAAATTTATTTGCATTAAAGTAGTTTCAATCCAATTAAGTGATGGCACAGGAGTCAAATTTTGCAGAGTAGTTCGGTGATGCTACCCTTCATGGCAAGCATGCGGGGGAGTCAAACTTGGGAGCAAAAGATCGAAGGGAAGGCTTCCAACGTGGAGGTTGGGCGTGTGAGGCTGAAAGGGAAACTTCCCTTGACCAAATCAAGGCAAGGGCGAACAATGAACCGTGGCGTGAGCACTGAGTTGAGGACCCCAGAGACTGAGGTTGGGGGGGTCGGAACAATTGGCAAGGTAGGCAAAGGCAAGGTAAACACGAATTTGGACTTCAGGGTCGCAGGAATGAAAGGTTCCACAGAGGAAGTGGCAATTTGCTTGGAAGGAATGGAAACTGGAACCATAGCAGGAGCGGCAACCATGTTAGGGCCACCATTCGGAATAACCACTGGAGGAATTGGGAAATGCCAATGAACGGTGATCTCAATAATAATCAAAGTAATGGTGGTTGGGCACGAAATGGTTTCAAGAAGACAATGGTACTATATTCCAGCAGGCTGAAAGTGGAAAGGGATCGCCTCGAGCAGCTAGGCCTCCTGGTAAAATGGTATGGTTTGAATCTCAATTGGGATAGTTTCACCAAATGGTGCCAAGGAAAATGGGGCAATGAAATGGAATTCAAAGCTCTATCAAACAAATACTTTGTGGTGATTTGTCCCTCGGTGGTAGTCAGAGTCGAAATTGAAAATGGCACCTGGTTAATGGATGACCATGGTTTCTATATTTGCAGATGGATTGCAGGCTTTGACCCTTCCCGACACAATATGGAGAAAATACAAGAGTGGTACAAAATGCCAAATCTACCTCTAGAATTCCGAGCACCGAGCATCTTGGAGGAGATAGGCAACAACTTGGGCAATTTTATATGTGCAGAGGAACGGTTAGAAGCAGATGGTATCAGCACGTATGTAAGAGTATGTGTTGAAAAAGGCCCGAATAGTCATCGCTAGTGGGAGATAGAAATATTTACTGATTGGGGTAACTAGACTCAGGCTCTGGTTTTGGACCTCCATCCTGGTGGATCGTTGGTTAAGACATTGGGCTGGCGCAAACAATCCATGGAGGTAAGTCAAGAAAGATCTTCTCACCCTTCCAATTCGGAGGATGATAATGACCTGGGATGGCAGAGTCAGTGAAATCATCAAGCCAAATGGAGGATGAGGGACTGGAAACCGATCCAGCCCAGTAAGACCTGGAAGGATCACTGCGAGCTTAATCAGAAGGTGGCAACAGCGGTTGTGTAAAGTGCCTTGTTAATTCTGACTTAATTTTACTGATTTCATGCCTTTGGATTTGCATCACATACTGGTCCTGAGCATTGCTTTGACTGATATAATTTTCTATCTGTAACTTCTCCTTGAGACGGAGTGTTTTTGGTGTTCAATTTGTTTGATTTGACGGGAGCTCGTTGCCTCTCAGTCAAGTTAGTGACAAACAGCTTGATACTAAGAAACACATAACAAGTATTGAATGACCTAAACGTTTATGTCCCACTTCCAGCTATTTCATGACACAGTGCAACTCAGAAAATAATTAGCAGCATTTAGTAAGTTCAAGTGAAAGACTCAAACTCATTTACAGGTATGGCTGGAACAACATATTTAAACTAACTCATTCTAATGCATGATACCAGATGCCAACATTGCATAATATGACCCAGATTTTTGCAGAAATGTTTGACAACAATTTGTATGGCAATTTTCTGAGTTTAATAAATCTGTTTATTTTGGACAGTAGAACTAGTTTTGCATACAGCAGTATGTTCATTCAATTTCCTAGCAAAATCAGACCCAGATTTGCATACAGCAGTATGTTCATTCAATTTCCTAGCAAAAATAAGGACTCGGACAAGATTACAACCAAATATATGTGTTATTTGTGCCCAGACCTGGAAGAGAAGTTCAGTTCAGACCCGGAATTGATGAGGACGCCTTCTAAATTGTACAGAACTGGTTTGCAGCAGTTAGAATTCCACTTTTGTCAGTCATTTCCTTCAACCAGTGAATGCACCAGTCATAAGACCCAAAACGCCTTCATTAGTCTCTTCAATAACCATGTCCCAGCCAACAAGAAGATACCAAAGTCGTCTAAAGCAACAAATCGCGATTTCCTTGGTCTCAGCCCGCTACCTCCACCATACACAAATTTTCCCTTGAGATTTTTGTTGAAACCATGGCGTCCAAGGATTGTATGATGTTGGCCATCCCAGCTCACACAAGATTCTACCACAAATCACCCAAAAGAAGCCGTCAAACTCTACATGCAAGCAGCCACGGCAGAATGGAAATAACTTCGTTTTGTTATCCAAAATGTCCCAAAAGTCGGCATACAGAATGAGGATCCACGTCTTTTCAAAATACTGAAATTGCCCAGCTAGGAGATGGGTCTTTCACATCTGAATCTGGACAGTGGAGGTCTTCAAACCCTAGGCAACACAGCTCGAGCCTTTCCCAATAGAGATGTATGAGTTTTTCAAAAGTCCTTCAAAAAAAAGAGCTTTTTCCATATATTTCCTTCATGCCCGATAAGTGACTATTTTCTTTTTCTTTTTCTTTGCTCTTTCAAAATAATAAAGTGACTTTTTGTATAGTTTCATTAATGAAATATTTCCCTTAGTCACTTAGTCAAATTTCATAGTCACTTTACAAAATAATTTAATTAATTACTTAATATTACCTTAGAGATTAATTTTGAACTTAGGCAATAATTAAGCAATTAAATAAATGACTCCCTATTTTTACCAATTGCCTTCGAAGTTAAAAAGGCAACGAGGCATGTTGAGTGGCTAGCTGGAAGGGGGCATTACAGGTTGAATTCTTAGGAAATCAAATCAGGGAAGATCTCAACTCTCTTATGGAGGTAGGCAATGAGTTGGTTGAATTAGCAAAAGCGGCAAAGAGTGGATCGATCAACATTGATGAGGGAGACATGTTTTAGGAGTAGATTAATGGCCCAGATCTAGAGGAAATGGAACCAGATCTGATGGTACAGGAGGATACACTCAAATTGGCGAAAAGACAAAGGACTGATCTGCCTGGCTAGCCCAGGCCCAGCAAGCTAGGCATTACCCAGAAAGATACTCTAAAAACTTTGCCAGACTGTGGTGACTGGAAAAATAGAGGACGAATCCCCAATCAAGAGAAGTTGAAATGGGATGGGGAAGCGGCAAGTCAACTAAAAATCAATGCAATGTTGAAAGTAGGGAAGGGGGATGCAATTCCTGAACAGCAATGAAGCTCTTAACATGGAATGTTAGGGGCTTAAACGCCCCTAGAAAACGATGCCTAATTAGGCATCATATAAATAGATTCCAATTAGACATATGCATGTTGCAGGAAAAAAAGTTGGAAGGGTAGGCAAAAGAAAATTTTGGCAAGAAAATGAAGCTTTGGAAGATGATAGGGATGGATGTGGCTGGCGCCTCTTGCGGTCTTTTGATTCTTTGGTGGCCTCAGTTGGTGGTTATTGAAGAAGTAAAGGCTCACAAATGTTGGGTGGCGTGTAAGGTAAGGAGTCTTAGCTCCAATTTATGCTTTATACTTATCAATGTTTATGGTCCTATAAATTGCATTCAAAAAAGGCAAGTGTGGAGGGAATTGGATTTATTCTGTAGCAATCTGGGCATGGGAACCTGTATCATTGGTGGAGATTTTAATGCAATTCTAAGAGCGGAGGACAAAAGGGGTGGGGTCAATAGGAAAACTCAATCACAGCTAGATTTTATGCAATTTGTGGAAAGACATATGTTAATGGAGATTCAAATGGGTAATGGTAAATACACTTGGACGAATCATCGACTAGGCTTCAGTAGCATTGCAGAAAAACTTGACAATTTTTTCTTTAAAGGTGATCTTTGCACATTTCCCTTCACTCTAGATTGCAAAATTCTGTCAGGTTTTGGATTAGATCATTTCCCTGTGTCCCTAGAGATTGTGGGGGAAAAGGGGCCTGCCAGATGCCCTTTCAAATTCGAAATGATTTGGTTCAAGGATCCCAACTTTTTGGATCTTATCAAGCAATGGTGGCCAGAGTCCAATCTAAAGGATGTCAAACTCTTCAACATTGTGGCAACGTTGAAGGCGATAAAGCAGAATCTCAAAGAATGGAATCGAAAATGCTTCAAAAAAATCTTTGAAGAAAAGCTCAAAATAGAGGAAGCTATGCAACAACTTTCGAAGAAAATAATCAAATATGGGATGGACAATCAATGCTTTTTAGAGAAAGAGCTCTTGAGCAAGCTCAATGATCTTCTTGCTAAAGAGGAATTATTCTTGATGTAGGAGCATCCAGGTGCACAAATGCACAGGCAATCTTCCATCACACAAAAAAAGTTGCATTTTTCTTCATTTAATTTTGTAGTGATTTTTTTCAGGCATGATTTCGAGGCACATATCACACATTTCCAGCATATTAAAAACTAAATTCTAATGCCTATTGGATATATGACACCAAAGGCTTGATTTTTATTGTTTTATGGCTCATAAAATGACTTTTGCCTCACCAAATTGGAGGAGGAAAAATTCCAACGCCCAAGCATGAATTTTCCAATTCGGGCTCCTTTGTAACTCCCGTGAGTTTAAAATTATTTGCCATTAGTGCTGGAATCTTTTGGGTGCAAGTGTTGGAGGTAGTGGAATGCAAGATGATGGAGAGAATTTTTAGCAAAGACATTAAAAATCTTGCAAGCAAGGAATAACAACAGGAAAAGGAGAATCTTGTTGGAAGGTTGTGGTTGTAGAGAAAAATCCAACACCTAGAGAAAGAGAGCATTGAATAAGAAAATTTTGAAGGAAAACATGAAAGGACTGAAGGAAATTTTTCAGAGGCACACCCATGGCATCGAAAGAGGAATAAAGGAAGGTTTGAGGCTGATTTGACATTGCCTGTAGCAGATTTTTGTTGCTCTAAATCTGATTTGTAATAGGGGAAGGCATTTTTGCCTGTAGGAGTGAAATTTTGTTGTGTTGGAAAGGCATTCATTCATGTAGGATTGAATCTTGGCTTGCTTGTTGATTTCCTATAGCATTCATTATTGTTGGAGCCACACATTAATGTAAAAATCAAATTTATTGAATTAATTGAAGCATATGTGTGCGATATTGATCTTTGGTTGCAAGTTCAATAGTTTCAATTCCTAAGGTTGAGAAATCTTTCCTGGTTGAGGTTTGAAATAAACTGGGGAAAAAAGATGAAAGTTTAAAGGTTGTTGGAAGGGATCAAACACGAATGTTCAAAAACGGTTTTTCTGGGTTTTCAGCTTGATTTCTAGCATGGTTGCATTGGTGGAAAAAAATTTGAATCACATGTTTTCTTGTAGATGAAGGTGGGAGCTTCTATTACCCAAGTTTTTAGAAGAAATGGAATTTGTTTGTACAATCAAAATAATTTCCAAAATGTGGTCTGTCAACAATTTGCAGTGTATTTACATGCATGATTGATGATTCATATTTCAAAACTTTCTGGGTTTGTTTATTTCCCTATGAGAATCATTTTTCAGTTGGGTACATGAGATATTGGTGTGGTGGCTGCGAAGAACACCTCAATTTGTGGTCTTGGTCTTCTACTACATCAATTCTAGCGTCAGAAATCCTGGGAGGTATGGTTGCAGGCAGGGGAAATTTTTCTCACGATTAAACAAATTGCGGGTGTTAGTCAATGTTGATGAAATCAAAACGACCACAATTGATTTTTTTCACAACTTACTTAATGACTAGAAGGGTTCCAACCTAGCAGATCAGAACAAACTTTTGAAGGTATACCTCATTTGGTTACAAAGGCTCAAAATGAAATGTTAAACAACAAATTCTCTAAACAAGAAATCAAGGAGGCTTTATTCCAACTTCATCTAGATAAGGCACATGGACCTGATGGGTTTCTGACTGCATTTTTCCATAAATATTGGGACATAATGGGAAAGGAGATCACTGAAGCTATAGAGGATTCAAGGAAGTCTGGGAAAGTTCTAAAAGAATTAAACAACACTTTCATTGCCTTGGTTCCAAAAAAAAGAAAAAGCTCAACACCTAGAAGAATACAAGCCAATTCCTTTTTGTAACACGATCTACAAGATCCTAGCAAAGGCGGGCTGCTAACCGAATCAAGAAAGTGTTGCCTTGCATCATTTCAGAATAATAGACTAGTTTTGTACCAGGTAGATCTATTTTGGATGGGGTAATAATAGCACAGGAAGCTATTCACTCCACTCAGGTGCTAAAAAAGCCAGCTATGTTGATCAAACTCGATATTAGGAAAGCCTATGATAAAGTGAACTGGCGGTTTCTATTTAAAGTCATGGAGGCCTTTGGCTTCTCCAATGAGTGGCTAAATTGGATCTTCAACTAGGTTGCTTGTCTCAAATACTCAGTTCTCTTGAATAGTATCCCGGAAGGATTCTTCAATGCCTCACAAGGTTTAAGGTAGGGCGATCCCCTCTCTCCATTTCTCTTCATAATCATGGCGAAAGCTCTAGGGAGAAATATTGGCAAAGCAAAAACCTATGGGGTTGATTTCGGACTTACAAATAACCAACGCAATCCCTAAAGTAACCCACCAACAGTTTGCAGATGATACAATGTTGTTTGGGGCTGCACAAGAAAGAGAAGCAAGAAATTTTAAAAGCATTTTGGATTGCTATCCCTCAGCTTCGAGGCAAGAGGTCAATGAAACCAAATCTAAGGTTTTTTTCTTCAACATCAATGCACGGAAGGAATCATAGATTCTAAGAATACTGAAATTCAGGAAAGGGAGTCTACCGTGTAAATACCTGGGTCTTCCATTGGCTAAAGGACTTCAACCAGGGAAGTTGTGGGAATCACTAGTAGAGAAGGTGAAAGTCAAGTTGGAAAGTTGGAAAAACCATTGGTTGTCATGGGCTGGAAAGCTCACAATGCTCAAATCAGTGATCTCCGCCCTACCAATCTATTTGATATCTTGCCTTCCCCTATTTACAGGAGCAAATAAGGCCTTAAAATAGAAACTGAAGGATTTTTCTTGGAGAGGTAATTCAGATCAAAGAAAATTCCCTTTGATAAAATGGAAGGTGTGTGAAAAGAAAGAAGCAGATGGAGCTGGTTTGAAGAATCTCATCATGCAAAATAAAGCTCTGAGGGGAAAACTGGTTTGGGCGATACATACTAAGCGTGAATTAAAGTGGGTCAAAATAATAAGAGCAAAATATTTAGATGGTGGGGAGAACAGCATTTTCACTTCCAGATCACTTTCGAGGGGCTTGAGAATATTGAATTTCATTAAAGGCTGCAGAGACTTAATAACAGATCACCTAACTTGGGAAATCAAAGATGGCAAGTCAGCATTCTTTTGGGAAGATTCTTGGGAAGGTGAGCAAAAGCTAATGGAAAGAGACGATCTAGAAGCAGTCAAAAGGTATACTAAGCAGGTATGGGGAGATAAGGTAACAAACTATATAGTTATCGATAATCAATACGATTGTCAAAACCATCAATGGCGTAGCATCCAGGATTTGGAGCTAGAGGAGAGATTGGTGATGGGTTTTGAAGACAAGTTGAGAAGCAGAAGTATCAACTTCAGAGCAAGGGTTGACACACTTACGTGGAATGCCTCGGAAAAAGGGGAGTACAACTCAAGAGATGGTTATGCAATCCTGGCAAACGGAAATGCGGAGACCTCGGTTCTACCCACTACTCTCTGTTGGGACAAGGCTTGCCTCCCGAAGGCGGGAATTTTCACATGGGTGGCAATTCAAGGAAAAGTG
Organism: Sequoia sempervirens; assembly: GCA_007258455.2. NCBI lineage: Eukaryota > Viridiplantae > Streptophyta > Pinopsida > Cupressales > Cupressaceae > Sequoia > Sequoia sempervirens. The sequence goes on from VDFB02241771.1 coordinate 188,206, forward strand.
CTAACTATTGATCGATTCAAGAAAATGGGTTATAATGGCCCCTCAAGATGCCCTCTTTCAAAAAGGGAGGAAGAAGATGGGGATCATCTATTTTTGAATTGCTCCTTCACCCAATACTGTTGGCATTGGTTGTTAACAAAGCCCCACTAGCAAACAACATTGCCAAATACACTACTTGAACTACTGAAAAGTTGGCCAATATCACATCGGAAAGCGATGTTTTGTAATCTCTAGATTGTTTGTCCTTCAATTCTCATCTAGGAATTATGGAAAGAGCAAAATAGACATATCTTTCAGGAAAAAGAGATCCCACTTCAATCCCTACTAAATAAGATTGAAACCTGTATTGTAGAACTAATATACTCAAGAGTTGCGGACTTGAATCCCAAGAAGTTAAACTTCACGATATGGGATGCTGACACGCGGAGATCATGGCCAGGTCTAAAGGTGCCACCCTTTGTAGGGGAAGGAGGCTCAATGTCTAAACTGGATAGAAGCGTGGTTAGTTCGTCCCCTCCAAAATATGACTAGGCCAAATGACGAGGCCTCTAGAGGCAACCCAGGTATCTCGGGGGCCGGATGTATAATAAGGGATTGGAGCAATAAAATTTTGGACAAGTTGGCAGCTCCCCTCCCAATAGGAACCAATAATGAGGCAGAATACCAAGCTATAATTCTAGGTTTGCGACTTTGCAAAGAATTAGACCTAAAGAAGGTAGTGATTGAAGGTGATTCCACTCTGGTAATAAACTCCTTGAGATCCAAGAAAGTGCTCAATTGGAAGCTAGGTGCTAAGCTTGAGGTAGCTCTTAGTATAATTAACAGTCTTGAATCAGTTATGATAAACCATACCTATCCGGAAGGTAACACGAAGGCAGACAACCTATCTAATAAGTATAACCATCAAAGAAATTGCAAGTTAATCAATCCAAAGACTCCCTATGGGTGGTTGGGTGGGCCGCTTTCCCACAATGTTGGTTGTGGAAAGCGTAGGGTGGTCATGGGTGGCAAAATTTGCAAGCATCCCCAGTGGGCAATGCATGACACATAGGTTGGGTGTGTCCAACATGGTTGAAGAAGTCAGGGAAATGATTGCGGCCATCATGGCAAGGTGGTGGAGCTTGTTTGGCAGCAGTCTTGCGTTGATTACCATGCATCGCATTTATTTCAAATCCTGCAAGTGAAGGACTATATCTACAAGGTTATACGAAGCTTGTTTCCATCACCTTGCTTGTCTTTTCATCATTGGAAAGTGGGAGATGGCTATGACTCACACATGAGAAGTGGAGCACATTTATTCTTCATAGGTTGGCTCTTGCAGTGATCGATTTTTGTGGAGATAGATAAATTTTGGGTAGGACAAGTCATTTCCAATTTGCATCTGCATTTGGTGTAGGTTTCTAAGGAAAGTTTTTGTGTTTAAGCAGTGTTGATTTGAACGAGAAAGTATGGGGGAGCGGTCGAAGTTTGTGGTACGAATGTTAGCCGAAACCCTGATGAGTATCGGGGCTAATACTCCCATCCAACTCGACAGCAATGTAAGGAAGATGGCATTTCGTGGTCCCATAATGGACCAAAGGCTGAAGCGGTTGCTCAAGAAGCATAATGCCCTCATTCTGGCCACTATAAAGATGGTTTTTGGTAAAGAATATTTGAAAGAAAAGGAGACCTTTCGCATGAGTACCAATATAATTTTGAGATTCTTGGCAGTGGTTCTGGACATCAGGATGGAGAAGCGGTGGTAGAGGCTCTGATGCGAAAAATGTTTAGTGTGGATTTGTTGGTTGGGCTCAACAAGACCCTGTATGCAGCATCGCCAAGTATGGGGGTGCCCCGCCCTCGGGACCTGCACTTGAATCATGTTCCTAGAGAGGTGGTGAAGTACTATCCCTTTATTCTCGACCTCAAAGGGATGGCACTAATAGAGCATAAGCAAATGGCTACTATTGGTGTGGGGTTCTTGTTAAGGCAATGAAGCTGCCCATTGTGTCGAATGTCACCATGGTTCCAGATTTCAGAGGCTTTGTGCTTGAGAACGGCTTTCTAGGTGATTAAGTTCCTTGCTCTGGTTATTTTGTAATTACAGTCATATAGGGTGTCGATAAAAGTAATGTGGTTTGTCTAGCAATCAACGGGTATAGTGGCAATATATGGTTCACCGATTAGTGCATATCTTGGTAGTCGGATCTGGGGAATCGAATGTAGCAATTCTCTGCATTCTGCACTTCCTGCTTAGCAAACATATTGTTAAACTTTTTGATATCAATATATAATCCTATTACGCATCAAAAAAAAAATTAGTTTCAATCCAACTCAGAATTTATGATCAGATTTCAAATCAGATTGACAACTGAAAGATAGAAAATTATGATTATTACAATGCTCAGAAAAATGACAATTTAAACCCTTATAACTTGACCAGAAACTTCCAAAATTAAATATCAGACATTTCCATAAAATAAACGTTCAGATTTCATACCAAAATATTCCAGATTTGGGTCAGAATATTTTCTAACCCTAGCCGACCCTCCAAAAGTGATGTTGGGCTCCCAAAATGACCAACATTAAGTCTGAAATTGATGCTCTTCAACAGCTGTCCACAAGAAACTCAAGAATGAAAGATTTGCAGCAGTGAATGTTCCCAGATCTGAGTATCTAGCACTAATATTCTCCTCAATTTTGGCCTCCAAACCTGATAAATTCTTGTAGCCCAAAATAATGTGCTAAAGTTTCACAAACCGGATTTCTTCCACCGAAACACACTCTTCTGACTAGGGAGAGCCCGTATGTCTCACCGAAATTAGGGATACTTAAGGGTTTCAATCCTCAAGCCAAGTTGCAGCAGCAATAAGCAGAAAACTTCATTACATAATGGCTCAAAATGAACCTTTAGGGTGTTATATAACAACTCCTAACAATATGATTTACTCTCCACCCTCCATCTTAACCTCTTTAATCCAAGGGCTCACAATAAAACCCTCAAATCTGTTCTTATCAGCTCCTAGAAGCCGGATGCCGCCCTTAGGCAATTTATCACATGTTTTGAAGATGTCACTTAAGTACATCAAAAGAGGCCAATTTAAGTCCCATGGCTAGGCATCACCTTAAGTTGCCTAAAACGACATGCCCAACTTAAAATAACTTAAAATCCCTTTAAATAACTTAAGTTCACTTAAGTTGCATCAAAAGACGTGCACTCAACTTAAAATTAGAATTTAGAACAAGCCAAGGACTTCATTTGTCAACCAATGATGCTCTACGTCCTCTTCCTCTTCGGTAAACCAAGGAAAGGACAGCCAATCTGCTACTAATCATCTTGATTTGAGTTGGGGACATTACACAAAACCCCTCTTGGGATCTATAGAGGAGGGGGACCGACTGCTCCGAGACCCCAGGTCATGAGAGGGTCCTAAGCAACAGGTTGCCCTGATCTACCTCAAGCTTGCTAAGTGATTCAGAAAGCTTAAGATGCTAAGGTTGAAAAGGAAGAGCAATCTGGCTACTATTGTCCTTCTGCTAACCCGAATGTTTCAGGGATTCAAACAAGTTGATTCCCAGAGTTTAATCTGTGGCCCAGACAGCTCAATGCCTGAGGACGGCAGCGCAGAACACGGACTCTAGCGCAGCGCACTGGCATCTCAATGGAACATTGGCATTTGTATGGATAGAGGACTTTTGAGACAAACAAAAACACAAGGAACCGAATTGACAACTTGACTGATAGATTTTATGCTATGATAGAATATAGAGAAAGTACTGGAACAAAGTACAAAAAGAAGAATACTTTAACTACCTATGCTAGAATTGACAAAGTGAGAAAATGGTACCGAACTCCTTGCAACGTGGTTCTTCAAACAACTCCAACTGAAAAGCACCTACACACACAAGACTGAGGAAAAACGTTGGGGTTGTTTTTAGAGGACTTCCTCAGTCAATCCCCCGCTTTGGTGTTTCCACCTCCACAGACAGCCAAATAGCAACGATGCATAGAAAGATGATAAAAAAATGTATTGAAATGGAAATACCAAACAATAACACAAAGCAACAATATGCTACTACGTAACACAATGATGCAAAAACAAGTGATGATGGTGGATATCACCTTCACAGCCACGTCCTCTCAAGGCAAGTAGAGGAAGGCGCGAGCTTGCAAGTTCTCCAACACCAACACTATCGCAACAACAGAGAGGAGGAGCCAAGAAAGCAACAACTTGCAACTACAATGGAGCTTGGGAGTGTGAAGATGGAGCTGAAAGTGAGTGTGTAGATTGAAGCCAAGAGTGAAATTTATCCAAGAAGTGTGAAGAAGTTGAATGGAGAAATGTAATGCCTCTGCAGATTCCAAAGGCAAGAATCCTGTCAAGATGGCAGCGCGGCACACGAACATCCGTGCGACGCACGTGCATCCTTGACAAAATTCCTCCACCGACACGAAAACATGCTGTTGAGTGGACAGGGAAAGTGGTGGATGTCAGGATTGCATCATCAAAATTACATTTTCTAAGGTGAAGAGTATGAAAATGGGGAATTTGCAAATGGACCAAATTCACGCCATTACATTTTTCCCCCACTTTAGTGAGCATATGCGTCAGTGAATGCAAGGTAAAGTATAAAAAAGTTGAAGAGCATATACCTGAACCGTCAAGGAAGCAAACCGCAATCTGACATGCTCGAACGTGCAAGAGAGAGAGATGGCTCCACAAGTACTCGATCCTACAAAAAGTGAACAAAGGCTCTGCAGGTGCTCGGTCCTATAGAATCGGCTCCACGGGTGCTCGGTCTCACAGAAGGTGAACAAAGGTTCTACAAGTGCTCGGTTCTACAGAAAGAAAGTGCTTTACAAGTGCTCGATCCTGCAAAGGAGGCGCCACAGGTGCTCAGTCTTGGGGGGCCGAAAATGAAAGGCTCTGGAGAGTCTGATTGGTCCTCACAGGTGATCCTACAAAGCAAGCTTGACGAGGTGCTCAGTCCTCCAAGCTTGATTGTAAAAGCAACTTCACAGGTGCTCGGTCTAGCAAAGCAATATGTTAGTTTGCAGACAAAACATGTGAGGCAAGCAAAAATCACGCAGCCATACAGTCATATCTCAGAACAAGCAATTGAAGGAGAAGCTTTCAAAGGGGTCCCTCAGGAACCCTTCAAGATTGCAAGGGGCCCACTCAAAGGGACACTCCATTTGAAAAGCGACGACATTTTCGCAAACAATCCTATCATCAAGGAATCCTTTTGAAAGATTCTCTTTTGTCAAGGAATCCAAAAAAAAGAATGGCCTTCTCGAGGGCGAGTTTTCCAATTCTTTTTTGCTACAAATTCAATTTCAAAAAAAAAGCTTGCTAAGGGGATCATTATTGAAGGATGCAATTTTTGAAAAGTGTAAAAATTTTCAGTAAGGGATTCATTGGCCACAAAATACACCTTATTGAAAATCAGAGAAGTAGGAAACCCTGCGCGCCCTCCCACTCCGCCCCCGCCCTTAAGATGGTGCATGCGAACTGAAAGAGCACATGACATCCTAAGGAGAGAGAGGAGATACAGAGATAAAGATAAACAAAGAAAAATAAGCAAAGACAAAGAAATAAGAGATAGGGGGATCTGGGAGTTTGGGGTCAAATCAGTTCTTATAGGTAATCTGTGATATATGTGTGAGTGAAAGATCATCAGTCCCCGAAGTTCCCAGATCTGAAGAAGAGCACGTGAAAACAAAACAAAAATAAAAAATTGGGTCAACATAAAAGGGAGGCCTAAATGTCCCCAACACTTTGCATCATCCCCGATTGTCAAAAATCAAGTTACAACATATAGAAGAATGATGAAACATGTAAAGGAAGTTTACAACATAATTTCACTCCTGTATCCAAGCACCTACAAGGGAGGGTGACAAGGGTCCTCCAGGAACACATAAAAACAAGCATAGGGGAAACACAACACACACACAAATCTAATCTACAAATAAAGAAGAGGTACTCTCCTAGTCCTCATCAACCAGGAGGTCGTCATTCTCCCAATCTAGATCATCATAAGGAGAGGGCGAACAAGGTTGCAAGGGTAGGATAGCAAAGGAAGCACCCTCCAACTCTCCTATGACAAGAGCTAAGGAAGAAGGCCCCTCAAGGTCTTCTTCACTCAACTCCTATGAGGTAAAAGTCATCAATCTTTGTAATGAGCCTAACCCAAGCTAACTCAAAACTCTTTACTTGCTGCCCTTGTAATTTTGTCAAACAGTTTGTAGACAAAGTGGTATCTCGCTGTTATGTTGTTTCAGTTTGATGGTTTGTGTGTAATTTGAACATAAAATGATGCAACTTGATTTGAAATGAATGCTAAATGATCAAACCACGAACTAAGCATGAAATGCAATTGTTTTTGTATTTTTCAAATGCAATAGATGACTAATGCAAGTACAAATTAACAGCTACAGCCACTTGACATATTGTCAAACAATTAGCATGCAATCTAATAAGCTGATTATATATGCTATAAGATTGACATTTCATCAAACTTGTGGTATGCAATATATATCTCCTTAATTGAATTGCAACCCAAATACAAAGATGCTATATATATTTGCCAAGACTCTTGGCTTACAATGAGATAACAACAATGCCAAATCTGATTGTAAATAAGCACCTACAGCTGCAACTAATGACAATGCCAATGCAACTAGATAAGACTGAAATTTACAATGCTATTTTGTTGATGAAGTGCTAAACTAAATGCAATACAATGATTTACAAAGAACCTGAAAAATGATGGCTACCTGGACTATATTGTTCGATTCTTCTTGCTCTTGATGAATTTGTCTTCAAAGATGTAGCGCCCAGCCTTCCCACCATCTAACATTGCCTCATAAATTTTATTTGAATTTATTATGCTCTCTTGCTGGAAATCGCACCTCTTATACTGGCCGCCCCTATCTCTGAAATCAGAATAATATTATAAATAATATGCAGCCTCCAAGTCCCTTTTCAAGCACCAAAAATCATCATAATGCTCTCACAAACGGAGCGCTCCAACTGGAAATAGAAATCAATGCACATTTGAGTCTTCTTGACTGAAAATGTGGTTTTAAGAAGCTGCCAGCATGACTGAATAGTGACTGATATTTAACTCGGAATATGAGAGATGCAAAAATCGACCCCCCTTGATAGCAAATCTATGAGGACTTCAAACACAAAAATGTCTCCAATCGAATTTAGCAAAATTGGCCCTTGGCCACAAATTTTGGCACCAATGAAAGGACTGAGATATCCCTTCCAATCTGCAACCCTTCAAAGGATATTTCACCACCTCAGTTATGCTAATCTATGGGAGTTTTCGTTCCCAAAGACCAAGTAGACAATCTACAAAAACCCTTGGCTCCGCAATACTCATAAAATGCAAATGACAATAACTGGATGCCTAGAAGCTTGACTTGTTCTTCTTTTATACTTTTTCCATCCAATTTCAAGAAGCTTCTAGAAACTAATATTATTTTATTTTAGTGACTTTATGATATAATTTTTTTATTTGAGTCACTATATTAAATTAATTAAATATAAGGTTACTTTTTATTTTAAATGATTTAATAACCTTATAAAATAATTAATTTAATAATTTCTCCTTTATTTCTCCATTTAGCCTTTGGGAGCAAAAAGGTAATATTATCACCATGATGGCCCTAGGAATGGGACATTACAATCCGCCCTCCCTAAAATTGCTTGTCCCCAAGCAATCTCAACTCAGGATGCTGCAAGATCTCCCCACTCTCCCATGTCGCATCCTCCACCGGCAAGTCCCTCCATTTAATCAAATACTCTGATAACCCGTCTCCTCAACTATCTCTCCCTCACATCCAATATAGCCTCGGGCACCAAAATCAACTTTCCCTCATCATCCAAGGGTGGTAAAGTCATGGAAGGAACCACACAATGTCCTAACGCCTTCTTGAGGTGTGACACATGGAACACATTATGCACCTTGCTGTCTGCCGGCAACTCTAGCTCATAAGCCACCTCACCAACTCGCCTGATAATCCTGAATGGCCCATAATATCGTAGTTTAAGCTTCTTTGCACCACTCTTCTTGAGAGTGGACTGTCTGTAGGGCTACAACATCAGGTACACCATATCCCCTAGCTCAAATGAGCGCTCAACTCTCCTCTAATCTGCATACTATTTCTACTGGTTTTGTTCCTTCTGAATATTCTCACGAAGAGCTCTCATAATATCCTGGTTCTCCTGCAACATATCCCCAGCACTAGGCACTCTACTATCACTCAGCAACAAATCAAGAAAACTAGGCACCTCATAACCATACAATGCCATGAATGATGTCATTTGTATCGAAAGATGGTAAGTGGTATTGTAGCAGTACTCACAAAGGTATATCCACTTAACCCAACCCTTCTGCTGCCCTACAATGTAGTTCCTGACATATCCCTCCAGCCATTTATTAACAATTTGTTGTACCCAAAACCAAAATTTTTGCTTCATCAAGCCATTTCGTTTAAAGAGTCTAAATCTTGTTAAAATGAATGTAAAATACAGTTTTGGGCAATATCAAGCATGGAGTTTGTGTCAATATTTTGTCAGTCAAAGTCAGTTTTATTGATCAAGACCTGAATCTGAGACTCAGAACGGAGCATTTCATGATGGAGGAGCGTCCTACGACAGCATTTCACGTTGCACATGGTCATTTCAGTGGTCAAGACGGAATTTTTCAAAGGTTAAAGTATGAAGATTTCTCAGAGGAAAAACAAGAAAGCGCAACTATAGCCTAGGGGCGCCCTTCTATTCGAAGGTCAAGATCTTGTTAAAAATGCTCATAAATACAGTCAATCTCTTCAAAATTGGTCTGGTTATCTGACGAGCTATCTAGCGAGGGTATCTGAGACCCGTAACTCCGGCAACTGGCAACAGAAGATGAAATTTCCAAAGTTCCAGATATGAAAAAATTGTTCTTTTCCAGCAAAAGCGCAACTATAGCTTGAGGGCGCCCATCTTAAAGAGGGGGTAGATCTTGGTACTTTTGGTAGCTGATATAGTCAATCTGTTCTCGACTAGTCTACTTATCCAACGAGATATCAAACGCAGTCGTCCGAGTCCCAGAGCTCCGACAGTTGACATCTAAAGATGAGCTTATAATGGAGTTTTCACATCACAGAGCTTCTTCATTACATTTCCAGTGCAAGTATAGCTCAAGGGCGCTGGTTAAAATGACCCTTGAGATGGTCTAATTTACAGATGAGGTCTTCCTGACATCAGTACTACGCTAGTCCAGCTTCGCGTTGCACCAAGTTGCCTGTCAATCCGACATTCCGGTGATTGTGGCAGAGTTTCTACCAAGCACGTAATTTCACGGGCGGACCAACATAAGGTTTTCAATGTATTTCTACAGTCTAGAGGCGCCTAGTTTTTAGGCTTGTCAAATGAGGTCGTTCGCTTTCAAAGTCTTCACGGCTTTCGAGCGTAATTACTTGATCTATCCAACGAGCCCAGCCATCAGCTTCCAGGATTTGGCAGTCGCTCATACGTGCAAGGTCTTTGGCAAAGTGTTGAAAAGTGAAGATAACTCGCAAAATGGCTAAGTGTTGGTGGTCTTAGAAGCAGTTTTCTTGCTTCGTCGCCTCTAGAGACTTCTCTTCTCAATCCTTCTGGCTATCCGTTAAAACAAACGTGGCTCGAATCGGGTCATCCCAGCTCTCAGTATCAGAGGTCGAAGTAGGGTACTTGGTTGACAGTTCAACTTTCGTCAAAATGCTGCCAGTGCAACTGAAGGCCAGGGGCGCTTTTACTTTTGAGGCCCTTAATGTACTTTTCAGATATCATGTGTATATCCGTTGGATGCAGAATGTCTCCAGGCATGCAGTGAGCTTAGTTTCCTGTCAGCAGCGTTCACCGTTCACCATCAGCAGCCGTTTGAAGTGTCAGATGGCAGTTTAGGAAAATGGCCAAGTCTGGAACCCATAAAGCAATTTAATCAGGGGCGCTTAATTTTTCAGGGTGTTAAATGATGGATTTTGCAGTAGTGTCTCCCAGCAGACATTTCTTCCTTGTTCAGTAGGCTTTCCGATGAATTCTCCAGTTCAGTCTCAACATATTCTGGTCACTCAGAATTCAGTGTCAAAAATGGCCAGTCATGACTTTGTCGTCAGCTATAAAATAGGAAGTTAATAAAAAGTGCAATAACTTGAGCAAATAGACGCCTATGAGCTCAAAAGATGACTTTTCGAAATTGGTGAAGTCTAACGGTGAATCTTGAAGCTTCATTCGAAATGTCAACTGAAGTTTAAAATATTTATTATTTGTTTTGCATTAAGTGGCCATTTTCTATTTTTGGCGCCTTTGCATGATGATGAATATTTTATTATTATTTAAATTTCAAACTCCGAGTCAGTGACAGTTCAACTAAAAAGGGTCCAATTGAAAGGCTTCTATTTCTATCAGGGTTTTGAATCTTGCAGTTGCTAAGTTGATGCGAATTTCTTCTTATTTAAAGCATGGCACCTTCATCTATTATTCACAAAGCTTTGAGAAATTCGTATTTCTTAAGGAAAATTCAATTTTCAAGAGAAGTTCGTATTTTTCAAAAGAGATTCATATTTTGAAGAGCAAAATCGTCATCCTCAATTTCCAAAGGCGAATTTTCAGTTTTCAAAGCAAATTCATAGCTTCAAAAAAAATTCGCAATTCTTCAAGAAACAAAGGCGAAATTCTTAAAGAACAAAGGCTTGAAGTAAATTCAATCCTTCTAGATCAAAGGCGTATTCTTAAGACAAATTCGCAAATCCTTCAGTGAGCAAAGGCGAATTCTCAAAACTTCATAGAAATTCGTATTTTCTCAAGTCAACTTCATAGAAATTCGAATTTCCTCAAGAACAAAGGCGCAAATTCAAGATAAATTCGTGGTTTTCAAGCAAAGGCGAATTCTTTCAGATCAAAGGCGAATTCCTCATCAATTTCCAAAGGCGATTTTATCTAACTTATCTTTTTGCAAGTTAAAAGTTCATAATTATCAGCAATTTGAAGAATTCAAGGGCGATTTTCATTAAAGAACATCATAAAAACGTCTTTTTCCTCCTTGAATCTCAGATTTCTCTCAGATTCCAATTCGCATGTTCCTGAAATTGGCAAATTCGACAAGTTCAAACTTTTGGATCATTTCTATATAATTTCCTCGAGTTAAAATTGTGCGTTTGATTTTTCACGAATTTTTAACTACAGAACATTCGTTCTTGAGTTACTAATTTTCTCAAGTGAAAAGTCTTTGCATGATCGAGTAGAAGTCACATTTTTGCAAATTTGACGTTCTGGGTTGTCTAAGAATCCTTTTCTAGACAAAACCCATTTCTCAGATTTTTCGCTGAAAATAACTCTTCCAAAGGCTATTTTTAACCCTCGCAGGCTATTTTTAGCTTTCAGAAATCTTGCCAAAACATAGTCGAGTTCACAGTCAACGGGCGAGTTTTCCATAATGCAGTTCACTCAGCTCGAATATAGGACCAAAACAGTCCGTACTCATGACTTCCTCAGGTTGGTTGAGACAGATCTTCACAAAGTGTTGCCAGAAGCAGTTTTAGATCCAGTCAAGATCAGAAGTTCGATTATTCAAAATATTGAGCAGTCTGGCTTATTAGAGGCCGCTTCCATACCTATCTCCGTTCATTGTGTTGAATTCGTGATGTCTTGTATTAAGCATTACAATTCCACTACTCGTGAGATAGTGTCAGTTGACGGATGAGTCATTTGCAGTCTCAAACCTTTGGACATTGAAAGGAGTTTTGGCATTCCTCAACACCCAAACAGTTTGGTTATTTCCATGGAGCAGTGTGAGCAGGCATTTGATGCTGATGTGGACAAGTGTCAGAAGAAGATGGCAGAGAGATGGTTAAAACAAGCAAAGAATAGATTGCCAAACAATGTGGGTCGTGGTGAATACAAGGATGAGTACGTGATTCTAATCACACTCCTGAATCGTATCTCAGGTCAAGCACATGCAAATGTTTTCCAGCCTTGGATGTATTACATTATTGGTCGCATCATTTCTGGGCAGGAGCATTATGACTGGGCATCCTTCATCAGCGATATTCTCCACAGGAAAATTACCAGTTTCCTAGTTGCCCATGAGTTTCACATGTGTTCGTATCTCGTGTACTTGATCACTTTTCAGGGTCAGTTCCGAGGACTAAACACCGTGGGCATTCTCAGTGTTCAGAAAGTCTATCAGTATTATGATCAGCTTGAGTTCACTAAGGCTGAATGTCATTTCAAGCGTGTTCACGAGGCTTTTCTGACTTACACAGTGAGAAACTTAGACCGGGAGTTGCACGTTCGTATCTCGGCAGTTGCTAAGGCAGCGATGGATGGATGGGCAGATTGGTTTATTCAGTTCCCGACATACACCTACATCCGAGTATACAGATTCACAAGAAATCCAGCTATGCTTCCACGTTATCCTTCAGATAAGACAGTCTTTCAGGAGTTCCTGAGACAGATGCATGATGTTCATCGTCTTCTACGTCGTAGGCACAGACCATCTATCAACTTTCCTTTTTAGTTCGGAATGTATTGGTGCAAGACGGCAATTGATGCCAAAGTTGCAGGGCAAGAGCTTGAGAAATATCATCTTAAGTATCTTGTTGAAGCACGTGCCTATGATCTTTCAGGTCATTACACAACTCGCCTTGCTGGAGGTATATTTCATGAGCCTTCTATGGAGGATTACTGGGCAAATTACGCAGATGACTTCGAGGTTCGCAGACGTAGTTACGACCGCTTCTCTCTCTCACAGATTTCTATTTTCTTGGTCGAAGATGTGGGAGGTCTATCGATGATGAGGGAGAGGTTCTCCTCGGCCAGAGAGAGCAGGTCGATACACAACCGTTGCCAGCAGTAGATTGGTACGCCAAGTAATACAGAACTACCAAAGAGAGGTCAAGTAGAGTTATTCAGAACAGTATACTTTACCTCGACAGCAAGAAGACAAGGAGGGTAAGTGTGCCCAGGGCAGAGCCGCCAGTAGTGGTGAATCCTTCGCTTCCTTCCTCGTCAAAACCTAAACAAAAGAAAAGGAGTAACCTTCCTAAGAAAGGTCAAGCGCCAAACAATTCAAAGGGCAAAGCGCTTGCTATTAATACACACACAGAGCCTGACAGACAGCCGGTCACAGAGCCAGTTCAGAGGACGGTTCAGAGTCCGCCAGTGCCTGAGGATTAGCCTCAAGTTCCTACATCAGTTCCAGAGCAGTCACCAGTCCCAATTCACATTGATTTGGATTTAGACTCTCCACCTCGCAGTGGGTCTTCTACACATTCACTTTCGTCGCAACCTCCTGTTGCTAGTACAGACCCTTCTAGTAGCATTAGCCGAGATCAATCTTGGATCGAAGCTCAGCTTGGAAGGAAGAGGAGGCAGCCATCCTATGTTCTCAATCATTCCGATTTTGATGAGGTTTATCAGGATGCGCCAGACAAGAGGGTCAAGAATATGGTCCACGTGGAGAGGAATATTGACATGGTGATCGTCGTCGAGACTACTGTACCTCCACAGGGGAAGAGCTTGGCTGAGTTGGAATCTCAGGACTTCGAGGTTATCACAGTTAACCTTGGTCGTAGCACACGCCAGACTCAGGTTGATCTACTGCAGGTTGTTACGGACAGTGCCAGGGATAGAATACTGAAGGACGGAGAGGATAAGGCAGCCCTCAAGGCTGAAATCAGACAGCTTCGTCAGTATATTTCTAGCCTTGTACATAGACCAGATGTCATCGCCACACTCCCACCGATGCTTGAGCCTCCAGCAGAGCAAAGTCAACTTAATCACTTAGTTGCATATGGCAAGCGTTTGGATGAGTGGGAGGAGTTCGTTGCTAGAGGCCGTGCTATGCTCACAGAGTTATATCAGTTGCGGTACAATGCACGAGAGCTCCGTATTCGTCTCCAGGATGAGGAGCGAGATATGGCATTAATAAACCCCAGGGATGAGATTATGATTGCTCACCTGAGTGTGGCATATGATGCAGTCACAGATGCAGAGGATAGGGAAGCTATCTACTCTTGGAAAACACAATTGGTTTTCAAGGTAAAGATAGAGGACACTTTGGCGTCAGAGTTGGCTGAGAGTAGAGAGCACGTTACTAGTGCACTCCGGTCTGTGAGAACCTTAGTTTCTCGCTTACCGTGCCGATATCAGATTGAGGGTGGTGCCTACGTTGAGCTTACCAATGTTCAGTCAGAGCTTCAGGCACTCATTCATACCATTTTCAATGGGGAGACAGTTGGCTGTAAGATTACTCAGCTTACAGTCATGTCAGCATTGTTCGATGAGGCAACAAGGAAGGGGCTTCTTCCCCCCCATCACAGTAGGAAGATCGCGACTAACGACATAGCGCTTCAGTAGCCTCTCGATGTATAGTATATTAACAATCTGAGGGATTGGTTGTTTCAAGATCACGACAAGAACTTCAGCCCACCTCTCGGATAGACATTATACATGGAGTTAACTTGGCGCTACCCTTTCAAGTTAACTGGCCTCTCACCTCATGCATATCTATTCTGAGATCGATCTTGTGACTTGGAGTTTCTTTTAGGGTTTTCGTTAATCGATGATAGCTTCCGCTTAACTCGCTAGGACGCATGCTTTGCACAATTGTCCATTTTAGATTAGATGTTTCGTTAATCGATGGTAGTTTTCCAATTAACTGTATAGTTTGCTTAATTAGGTTTAGCAATAAATCTTGCATGCATTGCAAGATCAGAAGACTCAAGGTGATTTTAGGTTCCCTACACCTTGATGTATATAAATAAGAGTTTTTGCTCATTTGTAAATAACTTTTGCTTGAGAGAGAAATATATGCTGTGCCTACCTTGCCCTCAATATTGCTCTTTTGGTATTTGTTCATGCATCTTTACTATTATGATTAATTGTTATGCCACATAGGGTTTCATGCAATCGTAATGGTGAATTCTTTCCATAGTTTAGATAAATCTGTTTTATGTTCAATAAACTTGTTCAGATTGAGATGATAGTTGTGCCCACCTTGCCTTCAAGTAGAGAATCTGCACTTGTTTATCGTGTGTTGTTGTGAACAATAAACTTATTCGGATTGAGATAATAGTTGTGCCACCTTGCCTTCAAGTAGAGAATCCGTATTCAGTTTATCGTGTGATGTTGTTATCAATAAACGTGTTTAGATTGAGCTGATAGATGTGCCACTTTGCCTTCAAGTTGAGAATCTTTACTCGTTTATCGTCTGATAGTCAAACCTTGCTCCGTTTTCTCATGCTCTGTTTTTTTGAGGAAACTGGATAGAATTTAAGTAATTAAGTTTAGTTGTAGTTAGTGAATCTGCGAAACCAGAAAATTCTTAGCTGCAACATATATAGTTTTCAAGAAAGCCTTGTACCTCTACAGCTGAAACAAAAAGATAGGATATAGTTTAGTTTATTTCCATTTGCAAGTACTTTTGTCAAGCACAACAAGGGAGCTTCCCCTCCTAATTTGAAGAGCACTCATTGCGTAGTGTGCATAGCTGTCCGTACCAACTCTTCCTCCAGAGGTGCTAGTTGTTACGCCAACACAATCTCTGTCTAACCATCCGTCTATGGGTGGTTATGAACAGGGTTTTCCAGTCGCAGTTGAGATGATTTGTGCTAGTCTTCTTTGATGATATCTTGGTATACAACAAAACATGGGAGGAGCATATTGCACATTTTTTATTTGAGTCACTATATTAAATTAATTAAATATAAGGTTACTTTTGATTTTAAATGATTTAATAACCCTATAAAATAATTAATTTAATAATTTCTCCCTTATTTCTCCATTTAGCCTTCGGGGGCAAAAGGCTAATATTATCACCATGATGGCCCTAGGAAGGGGACATTACAATCTTGCAAAGATCGCTAACAGACCCTATTAGCCATGTTTTTGACCTAGCCCATTTTAAACTTTCAGTGCACTCAAACACTTTAAACTGCTGAATCACAAAAACAATTAATTTTGGAAATCCGTGATAGCTAGTGAAAAACCCTCTTGTAGGATGGATCCTAATCTTATTTTATCCAATACGCTGAATCACAAAAACAATTAATTTTGGAAATCCGTGATAGCTAGTGAAAAACCCTCTTGTAGGATGGATCCTAATCTTATTTTATCTACGACCAATTTTTACCCAAACTCCTTACCATTGGAGAGATTTTAAAATTCTAAGTTTATAGACAACAATTCACAAATGATGTAAAATATTGGATTTTGTGCATTTGGAGCAAAAACAATTTTTGGGTTTCGTTCTGCATCAATTATACATCCTATTGTCAAAATTTTGCGAAAAACGAAGCTATCAATTGAAAGATATGCAATTTTTCATCTTCGGGTTCAAGGTTGCATTTACAAAGACTCCAGGTTTAAAATTTTATAAAGGTAATTTCTTTGGCAAAGTTTGGCAGGGTTATCATAACCACTTGAAATCCCACTAGGGTTCACATAACCTTTAAAAATCCTGCCAGCTATTTCATGGGTAAGAAAAAGAAGTTAAAAAAGTTAGTTTTGTCGACATTTACACTTGGTTCCAAACTACGGGCGGCATCCGAAATGGTTATCATAACCACTGGCATCTCCAATGGAAGCTTTTTGAGGCAAAGTGAGTAATACAAGCATGCTGATTATAGTCTCATGATATATTGTGATGCTCACACCACTCAGAGACTTTGTATGAGAACTCATCAAAACGTTTTGGAGAAATATCAACTCATGAGGTGCGCTGGATACAAATTACTCCCACGCCCTATATTCTTACCAAACTATGAATCAAGTCAAAGCCTTGGAGCTAAAACCATGATAATTGTAATATGTGCTTGGGATGGCAGATTTGGTCTTAATAAGTATTTACCTTTAGAGGTTGAGTACTGCTATGATGAAATTTAAGGAAAGAGTTGGATTGCAAAAAAATATTGCAGTGAAACAAGAGGTTCAAAATATGTGATGTTATGCTTGTTTCAGGTTTTTGAAGTGATGGTATAGTGAGAAATAGAGGCATTTTATAGACAGTAGAGAAGATGACCCTGCAACTTGCCATATAATTGCGGATTGTATTTTGCACATTGATTCCATAGGATTGATCACATAGAGACAAGCACGAGAAGTCAGGAAGATATATCTTTATGTGCCGATGCAAACTGTGAAAGCGCAATCCAGAATGTAATGGCTACAGATGCATATAAGTTGAAGGGGCCTTCGAAACTTTTAAGACAAATGTAACTATTAGATGTGATGCTGAACTCCACAATCTTCGCCGAAATGGGAGCTTTGAACAGAGTATAAAATTTCATTGAAGGATAATAAAATGTAGATTTCTGTCTAATATTCCAATTGTAGATTGCGCAGGCTTCAAAGCTTTCAATGCATATGTTATGCAAAGTCCATAATATGCAAATTGATGTGATAGTAAAAGGTTTTATCATGCAAAATATGAAAGTTTAGGTGATACAAGTGAACCGTTCGAATGATAAAAAATGTGAAAGAGGGGCTTAGTATAAAGACCAATGACTGCCAAGAATTGGATGAGAATAACACCAACTTTAACTTCTACAAATTGCGCCCTGTAATGAAAACCAAACTAGCAGTCATTAAAGTACAAGATTTGATGGCGCTTTGGTAAACATATAGATAGATAAAGCATGAGAAATATCAAGTATAATGTTTGAAGTGCCATGAACAAAGCAGATCATGTCCATCAAAGCATACAAATTTGGCATCAAAGAGATACAATCTCATGGAATGCGTGAATAAATGGAATGTAATGATGATAGGGATTGGGGATAGAATGTTTTGGTTGCACACTTGTGTTGAAACCTTAAGCATTCGACAAAATGGTTTACATTAAATATATTCTCAAGCTTTGTCCGATCTTGCTTCAAAGCATCCAGCATCATCCCTATCTGCACCAAAATGATGATTGCTAAAAATTTATGAACAGCATTTAAGGCATAACGAAATGGGGACTCTGGCCAACATTTTAATTCCAATTGCCCTAGCAAACATGCACAAAATGGAATTGTTGAATAGACTTTAGAAACTTTTTAGCAAATGCTACCAGCAAATGTAAAGCTGAACCTCAGGATCTTCGCCAAGCTGGGGGACATGAAATTTTGCAAAGGCAAGACAGAACCGCGGGTAATCAGTAGCCTGAATTTGCATGTTCGAGCTGTTGAAACAGCTATTCTTGTGGTAATGATTATAAAAAGCAGGAAATCATGTAATAGTGAAACTACAAATTCTGCTCTGTTGAAAAACTATGGTAATGATCAATCCCGTGATCACCTGGGAACGTGTGGTGGAACATTTTTTGTACATATGATACTACACTATTATTTGAAAATTGTGGTTCAGAGTAATATAAATCCGATGGTGAGTGGCTCAATACGTATCATGACTGGAACAAAGGCATCAGATATTGTTGGATGGATCTCTTTCAGAAGCTGTTGGCATGACAGAACTTTAAAAGTCTTCTTCAAAGAATGTAAAATTGGAAAACTTCCAGAATTTGAAAAGTCTTGAAATTAAAATGCAATTTAAAGAAGCAGTTACAATTAGCGAAAAGGAGAAATTTGAAAAATCTCTTTTTAAATTATAATTTCAAAAACCGTTACAGATGGTGGGGGAAAGGATATAAAAGAGAGTTTGTATTGCAAAATATGATCTTTTTTTAAGCTGCTAGAGGAGAAAGGGGTTTTCTGAATTAAATATTTTGTACAGAGATAAAGGGAACCTGTGAGCTCTTTGTTAGCAGGAAAGAATAAAGGAGGCATTTATCTGAATCTGTGTGTTCATATATATATTTCCTTCCATTGTTGATTTTCTGTGTAAACCCACAATCATTCTTTCATGTTAATTCTCTGTTATATCAGATTATAGTTATGTTTGTTGAAAGGTCTATGAGCCTTGAATCATTCACATAGTTAGATGAAATTGCTGTCTCCTCTCCTCCTTATCATTTACAAGTACAAGTGAATGACCTGTGTGTCATTTACATTTGTTCTTTTATCCCATATCGTATTCTAGGTGCGTTGTAGGTTTGTGTGTTGCAGGGCGCATAGCCTTACAACCCAACATACGACCCCTAGCAGCATAGTCAGAAGGATCCCTAGACATTGGGAAGCGAAATCTAGATAGGTCACTATTTGATTGCTGAGCCTTTGGGGTATCCTGAGGAAGTCCTCTCGAAGTATGTAAACATGGCCTCTTTTATGCATCTCCTTATTCCTTATTCAGAATGTTACAGTATTTGGCACCATCCTTTCTACATCTTCAATTATTATAATTTATACACTTCGATTGCCAGCAAATTAGGAGTATGGCAATCTGAAATATGGAATTAGACTGCATTATATGTATGCTGTGGCTGCTTATGAAAATGGTGATGGAAAGAATAAATTAGATTGCTTTCTTATTTGTTGGGGACTGGGTATTGATGTGGTGATCTATATGGTTCACTTTATATTTGTTAAATATACGGTGAACTGTCATATTTGGGTGGTTTGATACTAATCACCATTTAAATTGCAAAAATCGTAAATATTATAGATTTTGGAAGTGGTAAGATCTGTCCCCTGGCTGTTATTGTGAGCTATTTGTTTATCGGCAGCTGGATCAGCACACTATTATTATAATAGCTGTGCATGCTGCTCTTACATTTACCTATATCATTGAATGTTGTCCAACATTGGATGCTGGAAATTACACATTAGTTATTAACCAAATTTTTGTTTATTACCTGCTGATCTGCTCATTAATGTTGTCATTGACATTGCTTTAAACTGCACTGGCTATTTGTTTATTGGCAGCTCGATCAGCACACTATTATTATAATAGTTGTGCCAGCTGTTCTTAAATTTACCTATATCATCGAATGTTGTCCTACATTAGATGCTGGAAATTACACATTAGTAATTAATCTATTTTTGTTTATTAGCTGCTGATCTGTTCATTAATGTTGTCTTTGGCATTGCTTTAAACTGCACAGGCATCTAGTGTTTTTGGTTAGTAAGAGGCTCTTTCATAACTCATTCCAATATTTTGAACAGTCATCAACACTTTGGTATTTCATATGCTACACAGGATTTCATAAGTCTTAGGCAAGTTCTACAAATCCATCTAGTCTTGGCAATTACTTTCAGCATTTTGCTTAATTTTTCCAATAATCAGACAGTACAAAAGAAGTTTATATTTTCCAAAATTCATACTTCACTTTCAATTGCATATCAACAAAAAATTGCATGTTGTTCAAGATCCTGGTTTGGGGACATTATATCTGCCATACCAATTATTTGCAAAAACTACACACTGGCAAATACCTATTACTGAATAAAAGTCCATCCCTGACATAAGGCAGTGGACCACTGTAAGCAGCCTGTAATCCTGCCCGATCACAATCATAAATAGGAACAACATGGAACTGATACCGATGGTATGTGGAAGGAGGCTCACAAGCCCCTGTTTCTGCAATTTTTGAGTTCAACCAAAAGAATCGGAACTCGGCACTGCAGTCATATAATGAGTATCCTCGCCAACAAATAATATCAATTATGTAATAACTTTGATTTGGCTGCATTCCACAAAAAAAGTACAGCTTTAGGCTTAATATAAGCAGCCATAAATGCAACAAACATCACAACTAGAAGCCTTTCCTAGAGAGCAATTAACTTTCCCAAACATACCAGCATTGACATACAAATTTACCTCATGGTAAATGCAATCAAGAATACAAAACATGTGACTGGGGCCAGCAATATTTTTTATTCTTGCACCATTTGGCAAAGCTGATGGGAAGTAATGTAAAACCCGTCCATTGCGAAGCCTGCTTATTGTTGTACCATGAGAAGAAACCACAAGGCATCGTTTGCCTGCAGGTCTTGGTGAGACATACCTGTTAATAAAGTGGGCAATAAATACAAAAGCAGATTCTTGAGCACCAAGTGAAAAAATAATAACCCCACTTAAGAGCAAATAATCTGCGACATTTGTTCTAAAAATTTATCTTGTATAAAGGATAATATTAATAATCACTTTACTATGCATAGTTGATAACAACTTTTACAAAAAGTGAATGCTATCTTGATAATATTGTAAAATATCATAGCAAACAATTGTTTATGGATTGAATATATCATTGATAGTATTCCAATAGGATAATCCCAAAAGACTTATAGCAATCTTGATGGGAAACAGTATAGTTTCCTCCTTTTGACCACGTATGAGTAATTGCTGGCTGACATTATAGCACATTTGTGGTTGGCAGTTGGCAGTAATTTATGAAAAGTATGAGACTTCTATTTTCGAATCAGCTAAATAAAATTGAAAAAACATCTCCAACATTTTGGAACAAGTGGCAATATTTAAAACTTGTTTGGTAATTTTTTAATTCACAACTAAAAGCTACAACCAATTTTAATCCAAATGAACGAGAGAACATTTATTTGGTTCTCAAGATATTTTTCATCACGCATCAGAATCCATTGTTTCATCCTATGTTAGAGGTTTAAAATTCAAAATCATATTCAACAAGCACATGAATTATTAAAAAACATAAGGATCCTTGCAACTAAGAAAAATTTTGCAATTTAGCAACATATGTGCAAGGGCACAAACCCCTCAAATGAAAGCCCCAAAATGGCAAAAATGGTTGCATCAAAATAAATATCAAACGAAGCATTGTATAATCACAATATAGAACATATCTACAACATGTTTTTTTGTCAACAATAATTGGAAACATTATAGGAACCAGAATAATTTCTAGGGGCAAAAAGGCCTTGGAACATCACGAGGTCAAAATAGGTTCTACATGTGAACAAGCCCTAATCCTAGATGTATTATTAAACCCAAATATGCTGAGTTGTATCTCCTTATTGCAATGTAGAGATTTGAACTCAAATCCGTCTCTTCATAAATATGCCACTATACCATTACACCTACATTTCTTGGACAGATTTGCACACATTATTATTGTAAGCAATTTGAATGTCTCTTTAAAATTGACAACAAAAAATAAATCTAGAGGTAGTGTAAAGGTTTATCAGTATCAACCTAAATTATTGAGTGAAGGGCCAACATTGGAAGTGCCTATGTGCTTGATCATCACCTAAGCTCTCATTATTGCTCTCATGTGCCATATCATCATTAGGGTATGGATTCAACCACGCATGGTAACAGTGGATGAATCTTTGACCACAGTAGAAATACTCAAATCATAAATTGTTGTAGACAAAACAATATTTTTCACCTAATTTAATATTTATTAGTTATTGCTTCTCTTTATATTTGATTGAAAGTGAATCAAAGGTGGTCCATTATCTCTTTCACAAGCTACACGTTGTGACTGACTGCCCCATTCCTATTAAAGTAATGTTTTATATTGTAATGGTCAATTAGCTTTTAGGATAGACTTTACGAGTCTTCTTTAATAAAGATTTTAGGATAGACTATAGATATTTTTCCTAAGTTGTCATCCTTATCCTCTATGGATAAGATTTACCTTTTTGCTTTATGAGTTGTCAATCTTATCCTATGAGTTGTCATCCTTATCCTTTGTGGATAAGATATCTATCATCCTTATCCTCTGTGGATAAGCTATTTGTAATCCTATATAAGGATGTTTTTGCTCCTTATTTCTTAATAGACTTTTATGCAGAGTCTTGGTTAACTTTTTGTGTTGTTTTTGTAATATGGTACCAAAGCTTAGGTTTTGTCAATTCTCGAGATTGGTGAGCACGTGAATTTTATGAACTGTAGCAATGACAAATTGCTCGCAAGTGACACAAAAGAACGTGCCAAAGGAAGTTGGACGGATTCATACAAAGGTTTCTAGCAAAAAAAATTTCAAAAAAAATTGTGGGTCTATTTTCTATAATTTTTTGGCGGATTTTTTTACACAATTCATGGGTTTTTTAACAATTAAAAATCGTACAATGTTTTAAGACCTGTTTTTTGGTGAGTTTTTTGGAAAATTGTAATTTTTCAACTTTTTTTTGGCAATTTTGTACAAAAAATTGTGGCAGTTTGTGGAATTTTGCAGATTTTTTTCAGAATTTTGCAGATTTTTCCCAATTTTTGCAGATTTTCTAAAATTTTTGCATAATAATATTTGCAGAATTTTTCCAAAATTTTGTCGCAAATATTTTACCAATTTTTTTTAAAATAGTGGGTTTTTACTTTGTTGCTCAGCTTTTGCAATTTTTTCCCCAAAAATTTCAGTGGTTTTTTTAACAGCAGCAAGCTTTTTTATTTTCTGTGATTTTGAATTGCAGGCATGGCTTCATTACCCAACATCATGTTAGAAGGAAAACAATGTTTTGCTGGCACAAATTACAACACCTAGAAGCAGTGCATGCTAACAATCTTCAAGTACTGATGCCTCGAAAAGATCGTCCTTGGAACCACCAACCGATCAACGGTTGCGGGTAAAGACCAAGACAAGTTTGATGAACATGATAGAGAATCAATCATGATGATCAAATTATCAGTGACTAATGCCATGCTTCCTGAAGTCCAAACAAGGATGACATCAACTGACATTGGGAAGCATTTGCACAACCTTCATGAAACTTTAGATAAAGGTAGGGCCTTATTTTTGAAGAATATGCCTTTTTAATCACAATGGATGAGAAATGTCCTTGCAAGAGCATTTACTCAATATCAAGGACACCAAGGATCAATTGTCAGCCATTAGTTGAAAGATGGAAGAAGAGGACATGGCGGTAATCATAATGAAAAGCTCACCACGTGCTTATGAGCATTTCATTGAGATACTCAATATCACCGATACAAATGTTGACCTGAAGTTTGAAGAGCTATGCAATAAGCTCTTACAACAAGACAGATGGAAGAAACAATTTGGTAGATGCAGTAAAACGACGAGTGTGGAACAAGCATTTGTAACCAATGACAAAGGCATAAGCAAATGGTCACACAAGAAAGGACAAAGTTGCAATGATGATGCAACAAAGAATTTGAAAAACATCACATCATTTGAAATATCCCCTTATAATTTTTTTCAATTTTGAGCACAAGATTTCACCCATTAACGTTAGAGAAATGGTAAACCAACTAAAGCAACCCTTCACTTTCTGATCACCCAGATCCCAATGAGGGCAAGGTGAGAGCATACGGTGGAAAGGGGATCATTAGATGAAATCTCAAACAAAAAGTACAATACTGAAATCAACCCTTCACTTTCTAATCACCAAGTTCCCAATGTGGGCGAGGTGAGAGCATATGGTGGAAAGGGGATCGTTAGCTGAAATATACTAAAAACTGAAAATACAATGTGTTGATAGCTCAGTCAACCAACTAGGAAATGAAATGCTAGGCGGTTTGCCGACCTCTTCCACTTTTTAGAGGGCAGTACAGAAAGAAAAATATTGAAATGAAACACTCGACCACTTATTCAGTGGCAATAGAAATACAATACTGAAATGAAATGTTTGGGCGGCTAGCCGACCCCTTCCACTTTTTAGCAGGTATGAAAGCAAAGAACAGTACTAAAATGAAATAGATAGATGACAAGGCCTATCTCTTCCACTTTTTCAATAGGAATACAAAATGTAAATTGCAGAAATATAAAGAGTTGATCAGTACTACTGATTCAGCATTACAATATGAAGGATAATCTACAAATACAGTGAGATATAGATATTCTATGATCACCAAAATGTTAGAGCATAATCTTCAAACAAGTACATGATATCCAATATATGAAATATGGAAAAATGACTAAAATATCAGGTCTGATATAAAATTGCAGCGATCAGAAAATCATACCAGCAAGCCCTAGAATCACCAAAACGCTCATAACTTCGTCAAAACGCCTCTAATTGACTTCAAACTGAATGCAAACAACTCCAAGAGGCTGGGAGACCAAGTACCAATGGATAGACACTTCCAAAACAGCTTCGTTTTTTAAGCACGTTTCCCAATGCATTTCAAAATGAAAGGTACAATCTCTAGAAAGGGTCAACCAGGTCTAGAAATTCAATTACTCTCAAAAATCATGAAAACTTGGGCAAAGGGGTGCCCTAGCAAGGAGAATCCATAGAGCCAATACCCAAAACCAATGAAAAATCACGCCAAGAGATACGAGTCAAAACGTGCTTCAGCTAGCATCAAACCAACAACACCAAAAACTGATAAAACCACTCCAAAATCAGAAAACATCAAATAACTCCATCATCAATTAGCTCAATCTACACTTTTGAGTGAAGAACACTCACTATATCAGCTAGGTATCTTGCAAGTACGAAAATGAAAGAAGCTAGGAGGTATGCATTCCTCGAAGCAAGGGTCTGAAGAAAATTCAGCAGCACTTCATTATATTAGCAATGGATAATCAAATGAGAGAGTAGGGCCTCTTACTTATAGCTTCTCCAACCCTGAATTCAAATCCTTTTCCCTCCAAATAGGGCGCCCAAATGAAGATTCACATTACACTTCTAATTTGCATTTGAATTTCACCCTTGACTCCCTGACTTGGGCATCCAAAGCATATGAGAATATAACTTTATTAAAATTGCAAATTACTCACAAAGTTAGGCGTCCAAGATATTTAAGTGAAATAACTTTATATTATTCAAATATTTCCCCAGACAAGGTGTCCACTTTTGCCTTAGTCATATTTTCACTCAAATATAATAAACTCACCAAATGAGGCATCCAACTTAAGCACTGTACTTGCCAAAACAAGCTCCAAGAAAGTTGGAGATCAAACTACTCATACTGCCCTACCAGAAATAGCCACTACACTGAAAAGTTGAACCGCTGCTAAAAATAGCACTGCCCAAAAATAGTACTTACTATAAATAGCATACTGCTAAAAATAGTGACTTCAAATGCATTTTAAGCACAAACTGGGCAGCTATCATAACTTACTAAAAATAGCAAGTCCAGAAAAGTCACCTGATGCACATGCATGTCATACCACCCTGAAGCTCACTGAAAACTCGAAAAGACCCAAAGACCATTTTGTAAAACTCCTGCATGCAAACCCCTGAATCCACAAAAGAAGCCTCTTAGAAAATAGGAAACCCTAATTCTGCCTCTTGACTAGCCTACAGGCATCCGGGAATAGGCTAATAGTCACTAGAAAGCGTAGTGCTAAAAATGGGGACATTACATCATTATTGTGGTAAGTTGGGTCATACGAAGAAGCACTACAGAAAGAGATTGGTTGAACAGTAATCCAACCAAGGAAGGCCTCAACAGAATCAACAGAAAGCTCATGTCGTAGAGCATTTAGAAGAGAAGGCATTAGCTTTCTATTCCTTCATGGCCCAAAGACCAATAGATCAGTCAGAGTCATGTACATGGTACATTGATTCAGGAGCATCACATCACTTCACCAATAGGCAAGACTGGTACACAAAGCACACTACTTGCTCTAATTCAATGATCTTTGGTGGTGGTGAGAAGTACAAGGTTGAAGGCAGAGGGATTGTGCAGCTAACCTCTAGAGGGAAAAAGTTATTTTTCTCAATGTGTGCTACGTACCTGGAATGGAGTTCAATCTACTTTCAGTAAGTTAGATTATGCGACATACTCTTAATTTAGATGTCATTTTCAGCAAACACAAATGCAGTATCATTGACAAGGATACCAAGAAAACTATTACTTTTAGTATAAAAGATCATGGACTATATAGATTAGTTGAAAATAGATAGGTTAGGGAACATGCATTGGCAACCAAGAGTGCATCGGCCATTACTACTCTTTGGCATCAACGGTATGGACACCTCAATTTGTCCTACCTCTCTCGATTGGCCCGAGAGAACTTGGCAGATGGCATTCCTAACATTTAGCAACAAATACAGGGTGTGTGCGGGGCTTACAAAGCTAGGAAGTAGCATAGAACACCCTTTGATGATGGAAAAGCTAGGAGAGCCAAGAGAGTCCTACAACTGGTTCATGCAAATCTTTGTGGACCAATAAACATAGCATCAGTCACTAGGTGCAGATATTTTCTTTTGTTTGTGGATGATTTTAGTAGAAAAATGTGGGTATATTTTCTAGAATTAAAATACGAGGTGTTTAATGAGTTTCAAAAGTTCAAGGCCTTAGTAGAAAAAGAGTCTAGCTATACCATAACCACTCTTAGATCTAATAATGGAGGTGAATTTTGTTCTAAGAAATTCCACAACTTTTGTGTTGAACACACATCAAAAGACAGTTTACCACACCTTACACTCCACAACAAAATGGAGTAGTTGAGAGACAAAACTGTACTATCATAGTGAAATATGCTAACCAATTTTTTCGAAGGAATTACACAACACAAACCAGAGATAGATAACTGGATTAGCATTAGCATCAAACTGAAATCTGGAATTGGAATTGAAACTACTCAACGTCAAGAATGTGCACTCAAGATCCCACTGAGGGCGAGGTGCTAACATATGACGGAGTCTAGAAAATTGAAATTATAAACTGATAAGCGGATAACCAGCCATAGAAAACATTTCCACGCTACCACCAAACAGTGGGGGGAAAAATTACAATTAAGAACAATTCATCCGCTGCGGCGGGCATCTACAGAGCTGTGGGGATTCACCACTATGAAGTGGGTATAAGAGTGTTACAAACAGATTGTCCACACTGGCGGTAAACCATCCAGGGGTAATTTAATGATAAAACAGAAAGTAAATTGCAGAAATGAAAGAATGGTTGGATTAGTAATGTTTAATCTCAACCTTACAAATTAAACTCTGCAAATTACTAAGTACAATTGATAAGGAATGAACCTTAGATATAAGTATGAACTTTTACAATGATATAACACTCAAATACTGAAGTATATGCCAAAAACTGGAAATTGCAACAATCTGATATAAAAATCAGAATTTTGGAAACTTAACCAGCAAACTGTGAAATCATAAAATGCTCATAATTTGATCAATTTACCTCCGAATAATGTGATATCAATTGCAGATGTATTCTAGAAGTGTGGCGCCCAAGAAGCAATCCAAAAACCATCACTAGTGTCTCCAGTTTATTTAGCACGCATCCCAATGCCCTTTTAAATGGTACGGCCCCCTCTAGAAATCGATTTTGCAAGTAAAAAAATAAATACTTGGAATTAAATTCCAATTTTCTGTGGAAGGTGGCACCTTGCATCAACAATTCATTTGCCAAAGTACCCAGAATAAAAATAAAATCACCCAAATAGATATGAGCAAAAATCAGCTTCAGCTGTAGCAAAACCAGGAACTCAAAACTGTGAAAATACTCCAAAATTCTTCAATCTTTGATGCTCAATCTGCTAGTCTAATGTGAGAAGCAGCCATGTTCCAACTAGGTGTTGTATTTCAAACACGAAATTGGGAAGGGGCTAGGAGGTAGCATCCTCGAAGCAACAGCAAAATGTCCATAGTCATTTTGACAGCATAACAGTAAGGTAAACAATGGATACCAATGCTGAAGCAAAGCATTCATTTTATAGAAGAGTAGAAGACTCTTCAATTCCTCAAGGAAGTACGCCAAAAGACACATGAGTCTCTTCAGATTTCTAGAAACCTTCCAACTTCTCAAAAAGGCGTCCACTTTATCAATGCACAAATAAACTTTATTTTTTAAAAGAATATCTTCAAGAAAAGGCGTCCACTTTTCCCAAGGCATTAAAAGGCTTTTAAATATTAAATTCATCCTCCATGATGACGTCCCCCTTCATGACCACCTTTTAAGAACAACTTAAAGTTAATGAACTAGGCCAAGGGGTCAACTTGAAATTAAAACATTAATGCCTTGAAATATATTATTTCACCAAAATAATGCTTTTTAAAGCCAAAATCAAACCCAAGCAACTGCTCCAACTGAAAATGACTTAATGAAGGCTGACAACTGAACCACTGCCAAAATTAGTATTTACTAAAAATAGTAAATACCTAGAAATGCCACAAACCTCCAAGCCAGGAAACCCTAATTTCACTTTTGATCAACCTACGGATTTCTGGAAATAGGCTATCAGTCAAAGAAGAGCGTATGGCCAAAATGGGGACATTACACATAGAGATGACTCGATGTATGATGGAGAACAAGAATGTTCCCAAGAAATTTTGCGCTGAGGCAATATATACTACAGTTTATTTGCTCAATAGGTCTCCCACACACGTAATGAAACATCAAACCCCAGAGGAAGCATGGTTTGGGAGGAAACCGACAGTTAGTCATCTTAAGGTTTTTGGTTTTATTGCATATGTCTAGATTCCACATGAAAAGCAAACCAAACTAGATCTTAAAAGTAAGAAATTGATGCTTACGGGGTACAATGACAATCATAAGGCCTACAAGTAGATTGATGTTGGCACTAACTGCTTGAATTTCAGTAGAAATGTTGTGATTGATGAGGAAGCAAGGCCTTTTCCAACATCTTTTGAGATCCAAATTATCGATAACCAGCCTATTCTTGCTAAGGACTTGGGTATTCAACTTCAAGCAGCTCCACCTGAAGGGGGGATACAGAGCACGAGGAAATAGACCCAATTTTTATTGATGATATCCTAGATCATCATCCAGATGGCGCAAAAATAGGAAGTCCAAGTCATGATGACCATGCTGATTTGGATGAAGGGGTTTCTACAAAGAGACCTAAGTGGTGGGAAAAACTCATTGGTGATGTTCAAGATGATGAAATGGTCAAGGGTCAATCATTAGAGGCAAGAGCAAGCAAAACACGATTATCATTGCTCTTATGGCAAATATTCAAGGAGTTAATGAGGCAAAAGAAAAACTTGAATGGGAAAAGGCCATGGAAACCGAACATAAAGTCTTATGAAAAATAAGACTTGGGTTCTTTAAAATCTTCCACCAGGGAAGAAACCCATTGGCTGCAAATGGGTGTACAAACTCAAGGACAAAGTTGATGGTACGCTTGACAAATACAAAGAACGATTGGTAGCTAAAGGGTTCTCACAGAGAGAAGGTACTGATTATGAGGAAAGCTTTGCTCCTACAACAAAGATGAGCACCATTCGGTTAGTTCTAGCCATTGCAGCCCAGTTTGGCTAGAAAGTCCATCAAATGGACATGAACAGTGACTTCCTCAATGGTGACTTAGAGGAAGAAGTGTACATGACTTAGCCTCGGGGTTTTTAGGTTATAGGAAAGGAGCATCAAGTATGCAGACTGAAGAAGGCTCTTTATGGCTTGAAGCAAGCACCTAGGGCATGGTACATAAAGATTGATAGGTATTTGGATCAACAAGGATTCCAACAAAGTCCTTCACATCCAAATTTATACGTCAAAAGCATAAGCAATGAAATCATCCTTCTGGTCATTTATGTGGATGATATCATCAATACAAGTAGTGAGGCACATTTGATTGAAGAAATCAAATGTAATTTGTGTAAGTCTTTTGACATGACAGACTTAGGCCACCTACACTATTGCCATGTTTGGCAGACAGATGGTGGTTTTTTTATTTCTCGGTCTAAGTATGCCCGGAGTTTGCTAGACAAGTTCAAAATGATGGATTGCAAAATCTCATCTACACCTATGGAGAAAGGGCTGAAGCTTTTAACCAAAACCGACTCAAAAGTTATCAATGAGTCAGCATTCAAACAACTAGTTGGCAGCCTTATCTATCTTACAGCCACTAGACCTTATTTGAGTATGTTGTGAGTTCTATTTCCCGTTTTATGACAACCCCAAAGGCAAAACATGGTTGCAATGAAGCACGTACTAAGATATATGAAAGGAACACTTGACTTTGGTATTTTGTATAACAAAAGCAAAGATCCTAAGCTAGTTGGATACACAGATTCAAATTGAGCAGATTTTGTTGACTACAAGAAATCCACTTTTGGATATGTTTTCAGTCTTGGTACAAGTGCAATCACATGGATCAATAAGAAACAGCAAGCAATAGCTCTTTCCTCAACAGAAGCAGAGTATCAAGAAACCGTCAAAAGTAGCATGTGAGGCGGTATGGCTTCGAAGGATGCTTTTAGACATGCAAATGTCTCAAGCAAGGCCTTCACCCTTGTTTTGTGACAATCAAGGGGTGCTAAAGCTTGCCAAGAATCCAGTCTTCCACGAATGTACCAAACATGTGGAGCTTCATTGTCATTGGATTACGAAACTTGTAGAAGATGGATCAGTGATGTTGTAGTATTGTCCAATTGAGGACCAGATTAAAGACATTCTTACCAAGTCCTTGAGTCCTAACAAGTTCATAAAATTTCGAGATAAGCTTGGCATAGTTAGTAGAATGACCATTAAGGGAGGGTATTAAAGTAATGTTTTATATTGTAATGGTCAATTAGCTTTTAGGATAGACTGTAGGAATCTTCTTTAACAAAGTCATGTTGACTTTAGATATTTTTCCTATGAGTTGTCATCCTTATCCTTTGTGGATAAGATATTTGTCATCCCTATCCTCTATGGATAAGATTTACTTTTTTGCTTTATGAGTTGTCAATCTTATCCTATGAATTGTCAATCTTATCCTATGAGTTGTCATCCTATTCGTTTGTGGATAAGATATTTGTCATCCTTATCCTCTGTGGATAATATATTTGTAATCCTATATAAGGATGCTTTTGTTCCTTATTTCTTAATAGATTTTTATGCAATCTTGGTTAACTTTCTGTGTGTTGTTTTTGTAATAAATCCATCTAATGACAAGATATCGTGTCTTTGTTCTCTCCAAGAAGCAAAAACTAAGAACTTTATTTTCAAGGGTCATGTCTACTATGAGATACAAGGAAGGTATGATTGTCTCTTCAAAGACAATGGCCACTCCCTATCGACTTTCTCCCCCTATACCAATTAGAGGAGCCCAACACGTTTTCTTTGAGATATTGTAACTTTCAGGTGTAGATCCTTGTGAGGGATCCATAAAGCCACCAGGTTGATAACATCCTCCTTTAGGCCCATCATGGTCACTGAAGGAATCAAGTGCACTTTGGGTTTGCCAATTCACACAAAAATAAAGAAAGGTCAATGAGACAACATTCATCTTCACATCCAACCCCAAAAGCACCCCAACCCCTTCATTCTTATTTTAGGTATCATGAGTCTACTTTTTTTCCATGTTGTGGAGCTACTAGTCACCTTGGCTAATGGCCAATTCCATAGGAGCCAACAAGTATCAATAGTGTTTTCTCTATCTCCGGAGTTTCATCAACCTTGTGTGTTAAAAGGGCGTTCAAAAAGGAGTGACTTGTCACTTTGGATTGTAGGCCAGGCCCCCTTAGTGCTGCATATTCCCTCATGGATTTCAAATTATTCTACTTTGGCCACCTCATGATAAGTGAAGATGTTGTTAGTTCTTCTAGCTCAAGCCTATTAAAAGTATAATGTCCATTGAGTCTTTTTGTCTATAGTAACTTTACAATAGTTGTTTATGGGAATTTATTTGTAAAGAATGTTACTAGTTAAGTGAAAGTTGAATAAGTATAACTATCAAATAGTTGTATCCCTAACATTAAACCATGGCCCATGGGAAAATATAACAGTCCTACATCAAAAAGCTTCCAACATGTATGTACCTCATTTTATCGATATCTCTACTATTATTTACTTAAATGATGTAATCCACATATGATACCATACTAAGTCTTTGAAGTTGTGGTATCATGCTGAATTGAAGATGTGTACCAACCATTAACCTAGGAAAGTGAGAAGTAGATTCCTCGAAATCAAAGTGTGAACCCCTTGCAACATAAATGAAGAATTGATTTCTGAAGTTCATTTTTAATGTAATTATGGACATTTTATAAATTTCTTAAATGTTTTTAAAGTGAAAACCATTACACATTCATGAAGATGAAGAAATGCCAAATGATCCCCTTCTTTCACCATGAATATAGATAGTATGTATAGGCATAATGAACCAAAAGACTGAGAATGAGAATTCGCATGATTAGAATCTACAAACAAAAATCCTGGTTGATTTGTCTCATTGGAAAGAACTGCTTGACCCTATATAGAGGTCCAATACAAGCATCTGTACAATTACAAAAAGCATCATTTACTAAACAATTTGGTGCAATGTTGTTCATGAAGCATGTTGTTGTCTATGGCACTTGGTCGCACTATAGAGCCAACAACAATAGGGCCAACCTAATGTAGGGATTACTTTGACAATGACAAAGTTGACATCATCTATGTGGTGTTTCGAAGACCGTCTAACTAGGGTAGCACAAATCATGGAAAGACTAAATTGGAAGTAGCGGTAGCCAAAGCTTTTGGTGCCACCAATTATGGTGAATGGACTTGTGATGCAATCATTCACCTATTTTTTAGAAGCAATGGCTCCCATCACATATTTTGGTAATCATAGAAACCAAATCTGAAGTTGCTAAAGGTAGTACCACTTCCATGCGATGATGTTCCCTTGTTGGTATAATTGCTTAATCGCACCTTTTATATTAAGTTAGGTAATTAGTTTAATTTACTTAGGTAGATTTAGAAATAATGAGCACTTCACATCAAACTGAGTTCACTTGACTTCACTGCTCTTCACATTGAGTCAACTTATGGCTACCTCAACTCCTTTGGGAAACTTGCTTCTCAACTTGTTCTCCCAAATTCTATATATCATATGTAATTTCCTTCATTTCAATAAATCAATCAATCAATTTCATTTTAATACTACATATTTTCAATATTGGATTTTATCTAATATTTGCAATCTACACCGTCTGCATGTTTGTATCTAGCTTCTATAATCTTCAGTCATCACCTAGATCTTGGATTTTGTTCAAATTCACATTCAATCCTACATGGTATCAAAGCATTTTGTACCAACTCTTACATCGCATTAGAGCAAGTTTGGTATCTATAGTTGGTCCATGTCCTTTGAGGAACAAGGGTTTCAAATTGAAGCTTCAATGAAGAGATTAGATTTTTGGGTCAAATGAAAGCCCATCATTGCATCCAAAGCAATTGAGAAAATAAGGTTTGACTTTTATTTCATCCAAATTGGATGCCCAATGGTCATTTTTTTCAAGTTTTTCCCCCATTAGAGTTAGAGGAAGCAAAGATAAGCAATTGAATTACAACCCTTCACTTTCTGATCACCAAATCCCATAGTGGGCAAGGTGAGAGAATACAGTGTAAAGGGATCCTTGCGAATACTAAAAGTAATAATGCTAACTGAAAAAACACCTTCCACTTTCTGATCACCCAGATTCTAGTGTGGGCAAGGTGAGAGCATACGATGGTTGGCTTACAATTAAGAACTTAGCTAAGCTACCGCTTCTTCAGTGGGGTGAGTAGTAATAATCAAGAGCAAAAAGTAAACAAGAAATGCTCTTGGTGGCAAGCCAGCCACTTCCACTTTTCAGCAGGTAACAAGGAAAGTAATGCACTTGGTGGAAAACCCAACCACTTCCACTTTTCAATTTGCAACAAGAGAGAAATATAGAAACTCAACCACTTATTTAGTGGGAGTGTGAAGTACAATAAGCAAAGGCTCAAACCACTTTTCAATGAGAGCAACCACTTATGTAGTGGGGTAAGTATCCATAATAACTGAAAGTAAAGAGCTTAATGGTACTACATAACAACGTTACAATGAGAGCCTGATACAAAATAATATGAAATGAACTAGTCAAAATGATAACCAAATACAACAATGATCAATCCCTGCAACATAAATATAAGAGAGGGGGACCAACCACGCCAAGGCCCTAGATCACGAAGAGCCAAGAGCGGAGGGCTGCCCTAACTTACCTCACTCTAAAGGATGTCTTGGGGTGAGGATCGAGAATGAAGAGCACTATATAGCACTTATGTCACTCTACAGATCTGAACTTCAGGTTTAAGCTAGGCGAGCTGGTTTTTGGAGTCAATACTGCACCTTAGACAACTCTCTGTCCAAGGACAACAGCGCGGTTCTAGGACAACAACGCAGCGTGCTGGCATCTATCTGGCATGCTAGCATCCGTACGGCCAGAAAACACGAAGTACAATAAAAACTACCTAAAAACTTACTGACAACCTAGCTAGTTGATCTTAACGAGGTAAACAAAATAATAAAGTATGAGAAATAGAGACAAAGATGATAAAGCAAGTAAATAAAAGCTAAGGTAATGAAGATAATCTCACAAAAGCACCAGTTCACCAACTAGCTCATGCGCACGTTCACCTACACACAAACAAGAAGGGGAAAATTGTTGGGGCTGTATAGGGGTCTGCCTCAGTCAGACCCACGTTTTGGTGTTTCCACCTCCACGGACAACCAAAAAGCAACGGAGTAGAATATGCGATAAAGGAAAGAAAAGATAGCAATGAACACTACAAAACAATACTAGGCTACTCTATCAAATCACAAAGGAGAGGAGTGAAGCGTTACCACCACCCAAAAGCTCACTAGCCAATGGAGGGAGAATGCAAGGTATGGACTTGGCAAAGTCACCACAGCCACAGTAGTGATGAAAGGAGGTCTCACAAGACTCCAAGTCCACAACTTCTATGATAGCTTCACACTTGCAATGTGGACTTGATGGAACTTCAACACTGCTGCAAAGCTCACAATGGAATGCTGGAATGCTACTTGAGAGTGAAGAAGTGAAGTGGTTGCAAGAAGAATGTGCAAAGAATTGCTAGAGTGAAATGAAGTGAGAATGAATGTTTTTGAAGGTGGGATGAGAAGGAATAAGGCGTTTTCAGGTCAGTTGGTCGAAGAGGGACGTTACAATTCGGCCCCAATCGAGTGTGTAATGCCTCTGCCAACTTCAAACGCTGGAATCCGTCAGGGACGGTAGCAAGCCACGCAAACGTCCATGCGCCGCACAGGACAAATGTCAAGTGGATAGAAGGTAGGTGGGTGACATGGAATTTCGCCTTCGAATTTGATTTTCTAAGGTGAGGGTATGTGAAAGGGGAATTTTCTTAAGGAGTGCAAATTTGCTCCTATACATTTTTCCTCCACTTTAGCGAGCACAAATATTGATGAGTGTTCGGTAAAGTAGATCGAAGAGTCAGTAGAGTTAGAAATGTATACCTAAACCGTCGAGGAAGCAGACCACAATCTGGTGAACTCGAAAGCACAGGGCAGGCAAAGGACTCCACACTCTCCCTGAGGAGTTTCGAACAAAAGGACTCCATAGCTTCACAGAACTATGAAGTTGCACAAAGTACACCGAAGGCCCTCGAACCAACGATGGACAAATCCCGCAAATGAAAGCGTCTTACAGGCCCGCAAACCTGCAAGAAGGCATCCCCCAAATTCTCTCTCATTAAAGAAGCCCAATGAAGTAAGTGCCTTACAGGCCCACAGACCTAAAAGGAGGCAACCCCCAAGTTCTCTCTCATGAAGGAAACCCAATGTAAGGGGACTCCGCAGAGTCGAATTGGAAAGCGGCTTCACAAGCACACCTGCAAAGCAACATGTTAATCCGCAAATTGAACATGTCAAAAAACAAAGCAGCTACGCAAGCAAACAAGAAGATAGTCACACAAACAGTCAACAAATGGAAAGGCTTTCAAAGGGGTCCCTTGGGAACCCTTCAAAAGAAGAGGGGTCCACTCAAGGGACGCACTGTTTGAAAGTGTAAAAGAGACGTTTTTTCTCATATCAATTCATTATCAAGGAATCCTTTCGAAAGATGTCCAATTCATCAAGAAATTTGAAAGGAAGAGAATGTCCCCTCACGAGGGGAAGGTCAAGGCTTCTCCCACAGGAAAAGTTGCTCCCACCTCAGAGGAAAGTTTTGAAGCTCTTTCTTTGCGAATTCATGATGAAGGAACAACGTTTCGTTAGGGGTCCAAATTAAGAATGTGATTCTTGAAAAAAGGTTTGCAAGGATTTTCAAGAAGAGATTCGTTGGCAATGAATGTGTTTTCTGAAAAACAAAGCATTGTGAAAGCAACATTGTCACACATACGAGGGACAACTCAAGCAAAGATGAGAGAAAAATAAAAGAGCGAAAGAGAAATAGCACGAACAAGAGACACAGGGGTGATCTAATATTTCAAGGTCAGAGCTGCTCATAAATATATATATAAGTATAATAGTAGTATATAAATGAACTATCATCAACCCCCTACTATATCAAACCATATGAAGAATGCACGGGAAAACAAAGTAAAAATTAAAAATTGGGTCAACATGGAAGGGAAGCCTAAATGCCCCCAACGCTTTGCATCATTCCCAATTTGCCAAAAATCAAAGCACATAATAGAGGAAGAATGATGATAAAAATAGAGGAAGGTTTACAACACAAAATCACTCCTGTATCCAAGCACCAACAAGGGTGACAAGGGTCATCCAGGAACACATAACACAAGCATGGGGGAACACATCACAACACACACACATCTAATCTAAAGGTAAAGAAGAGGCCTCCCCCTAACACTCATCAACCAAGAGGTCATCCGCTTCACAATCTAGACCATTGTAAGGGGAAGGCAGACGAGCCTGCAATGGTGGAATACTAAGGGGAGGTGCTTCTGACCCTCCTGCAACAAGGGCTAAGGAAGAAGCCCCCGCAAGGTCTCCTTTGCTCGGCTCTTATAGAGCTATGGTCAGCGACTTTGTGAAGATCACTGACAAGGCCGAAACTTTGTCTAAAGAGTTAAACATGCACTTTCCAGGAGTTCCATGTCGTACCTCAACGGACAGAGAGGACAATGCTCGAGATTCACTGCTTGGCTCACCAAGCGACTCGGGAGCGATGACAAACTCAAGAGAAGACAGAACTTGTTCCATCACCAGAACAGAACAAGCTAGCGCAAGACTACCCTTTGAAGAAGGTGGGCTCCTCTTACGCCCTCCATTGCCAGAAGAGCCAACCTCCGCTTTCTACTTTGTGGGGGATGTGAACTTCCCACAGACGAGCCAAGAGGCGTAGAGGAGGAGGAGAAAACCACAACAGACACAACCAAGGTATTCGGCTTGTCCACGGGTTTAGAAAACAGTGGGACATTTGAGAGGGACATCAAAAGGGGCAGCTCGACTGAAGGAGCGATAAACACCTGCACCTTTTTAGGGTCAGGCGCACTCACACTCTCAAGGGGAGCCAGCAACAGAACTGAATTCATTTGAATGGAAGCCGAGGGGAGGAGAGAGGAGGATGCATTAGGAGGCCCCAAAGCAAGGGCAATCAATTCCTCCTCCTTTCTCTGCAAAGCGGCCTGCTCAGCCGCCAAAGCCTTTCATTGGCGCTTGCGCTCATGCGCAAGGCAGTTTCTGTGACTCGTCGAGCTAGAGGCCGGGAGCTGCGAAGGGACAGAAGGCTCCTACTCAGCCATAGGGGTGTCCATCACAGTCGTCTCCAACGAAGGGGCAAACTCCTGAACGGGAGTAGGAGGAAGAGATTGAGGAACAACGGGGGGAGTCGGCTCTAGCACCTCGACGACAGGCCTCTTCCCATTTACTACTTTAGGAGCAAGAGCAATGGAAGGCCGCGGAGGCCAAGACATAGAGCATTCCCCATGGGGACCCTTCCTTCTACCGTACAGGTAGGACCAAGGTCCAAGAGGTACAGTAGGGAAGTCCGACATCCTAATCTTAGCTTTGCGCCAAGCAGGCACCATCGTACTTCTCATATGAAAACCAGGACTATTCATCCAAAACTCTTCTTCAGAAAGAGAAGCGAAAGAGGCACCCTGAGGACAGGCAAGCCTCTCTCTTCCCTTTTGAGAAGAGGAGGTAGTTGGCTGCTGTACTACCTAAAGGGTCAAATTCGGCTGTCCTTTGCCCCCTGTCTTATACTTCACATAGTTTTTGTAAAGTAGATTTGTTCTTGGGGGAAGCGGACCGACCAAGGCGGGCCAAAAATGATCCAATGAATAGCCCCCAAGGGACACCAGCGACTAGTATCCAGTGTCATGCACCACATGCACAGCACCTTCGTGGGAGAATTTCAAAAACACTTATGAACAACGGAAGCAATCTCGTTCATGGAAGCTAGCCAAGGTATGCCCAACTTCACCCTGAACAAATCTAATTCCGAAATAACATCGAAGTTCATATCCACGGTCCTAGGTCCAACTAGGGCGGACAAAGTTATTGAGCCATACGGCTTGAGAGAAAGGCCATCATGCATACGGATGGTAGACTTTGTTTCTTCATACTCCTCCCTTTGTAATGAATTCAACCACAGTGTCTCCTCCATGATAACATTCACTCGGCTCGTGGGGTCGACTAATACCCCCGTCACAATGTTCCCATTGAGGCGAGCGGGAATGTAAAGGGGAGAGGGCTTGTTGTTTAAGGGCATATCCTGCAAGGTGAACATCACATCCAGTGAACCAGTCGCAGGCTGCGTGGAAGGAGTAACCATGACCATGTTAACATACGCCTCAAGCTAAGTAGTTGAATCGGAGGGATCAATAATTAAGTTAGTAGAATGCGACGGAAATGGGTCTGTGTATATCTACAACTCACTATTTGCTTTCGCCACTGATTTATTTATATTTTGTTTACTCCCATCGAGACGAACAGTACCATCCTCAATGCGGTCCTGTATCTTGTGACGCAGGCGCATACAACATTCGTTATCATGTCCGTTTACTCGATAGTACTAACAAAAAGCATTTGCATTGTACCAATCAAGGTAAGGTTCCTTGAAAGGTCGAGGGTTTTCCAAGGTTATGATCTTATCCTTCAGCAACTTCTACAAGATGGAAGAATAAGATTTTGCTAACTTTGTGAACTTTTTGTTGCATCTGAGGCCGTTATCATTTGTTGAGGCTACTACATTCGCAACAGCCTTACCTTCTCCTAAGATTGATACGATAGACTTTCCTTTTGAACGGGAGCGCAAGGAAGATCCCTCGAACTGAACTGTTGTCTGTTGATATTCCCATAATGCCGCACACAGATGTGTGAAA
The DNA here is from genome assembly GCA_007258455.2 of Sequoia sempervirens. Taxonomy (NCBI): domain Eukaryota; kingdom Viridiplantae; phylum Streptophyta; class Pinopsida; order Cupressales; family Cupressaceae; genus Sequoia; species Sequoia sempervirens. The sequence goes on from VDFB02241771.1 coordinate 228,009, forward strand.
GAAGGGTATTCCATAAGGGAAAACTTTTCCTACCAAGGTCTTTGTAGGTTCCCTATGAACACCTTTTGCACGTCAAAATCAGGCAGCGGGTACGAGATCTGTGAAATGAGCACTTGATACTGCACTATGAAATCAATTATCTTCTTGTTATCCCCTTGCTTGCATCAAACGAGATCCGAAAAGGTCATCTTCGGTCCAATGTTGGCTTGAAACTGTCGGAGAAACTGATTTACAAGTTGGTCAAATGAGAAGATAGAGTTGTCAGGGAAGGAACAGTACCACTCGAGTGTTGCATCCTTAAGAGATCAAGGAAATAATTTTGCCATCAATGCATCGTGATGGAAGAAGTCTGTACACATAGCATTAAAGGCGAACACATGCGTTTGTGGGTCCCCTTTGCCGCCATATTTCTCAAATTTGGGAATCTCTATTCCTTGTGGGAAGGGAGTACTTAGGATTGTTACTGACAATGGGCTATGTCGGAAAAAAGGGTTGAAAGATAGGTTGGGCCAAGGCCTGGGAGAGGCTCACCAACTAGTTTTGCATAGGACCCATATTCTGAAGCAAGGCGTTCAAAACAGGGTCAGTAGATGGCAAAGGACCAATGGAGCCTCCAGAACCACCGCCACCAACACCACCTCCGGAACCACCTCTAGAGCCACTACCGTGACCACCGCTGGAGCCACCCCCACTACCGAAACCACCGCCATGACCTCCACCGAGGCCCCCTCCGCCAGTACCACCTCTACTACCAAAGTCGCCGCTGCTCATTCCACCGGAGTCTCCACCACCAACGGTAGTAGGAGGGGTGAAATTGAACCCAAGGGGTGTTTTACTCGCTTTGGTAGTGGGGGGCTTTTGAGAAGCCAAAGAGACACTAACCGAGGGGCCCGTTTCGGCCATGTATATAGATGTGGCAGGCCTGGAAACATCTATTTATCTTTCATAGGTATTGAGCACTTCCCCCCAAGTAGTACCCAATCTAGTCTTATATGAAGGGACATAAGCTTCAGTTAGATCGGCAAGGCCACGTAAGAATTTTATGCCTGTCCTATCCTTTCCTAACAAATGTCTCACTTCGCTAGTAAGCCTTGCGGTTCTCACCATGTTTGGTGCCTTTTCCAAATGATCCATAAGGTCTGCTAATCTATTATCTAGTGCCAAAAGGTTTTCTACATGGACATGCACAGCTTCATCCTCGTCCACGGATGAAGCCGTAGGGGATATTGGAGGAGTAGGAATGCGAGTGGTCTCGTCTATGAAACCCATCTCATTAGTGAAGCCCGTAGGAAAACCAGTGGTAAACTCATTAGCTGAACCAATGGAGAAACAAGAGGCGAAACTAGAAGTGACCCTTCATCTTCTCCATCGATAAGTGTAGCACGCTTCTTCTAACAACATGCCCGAAATTTGTGGACTGGGTTGTGATGCTCATAAACCTTCACAACACTTAGGGTTACGACAACCACCAAGCGCGAGGAAAAAGACTAAACACAAGCAAATGGAAAGACATTCGTTCACATCGGGTTCACCAAAAATGTAAGAGAGGGGGACCAACCACGTCAAGGCCCCAGGTCATGGAGAGCCGAGAGCGAAGGGCTGCCCTAACTTACCTCACTCTAAAGGATGTCTTGGGGTGAAGATCGAGAATGAAGAGTACTATATAGCACTTTTGTCACTCTACAGATCCAAACTTCAGGTTTAGGCTAGACGAGCTGGTTTTTGGAGTCGGTACTACACCTCAGACAACTCTCTGTCTGAGGACGGCAGCACAGTTCTGGGACAATGCAGCGCACTGGCATCTCTCTAGCACGCTGGCATCCATACGGCCAGAAAACACGAATTGACAACCTAGCTAGTTGATCTTAACGAGGTAAACAGAATAATAAAGTATAAGAAATAGAGACAAAGATGATAAAGCAAGTAAATAAAAGCTAAGGTAATGAAGATAATCTCACAAAGCACCAGTTTGCCAGCTAGCTCCACACGCAGGTTCACAAGAAGGGGAAAATTGTTGGGGTTGTACAAGGGCCTGCCTCAATCAAACCCACATTTTGGTGTTTCCACCTCCACGGACAACCAGAAAGCAACGAAGTAGAATGTGCGATAAAGGAAAGAAAAGATAGCAATGAACACTACAAAACAATACTATGCTGCTCTATCAAATCACAAAGGAGAGGAGTGAAGCGTTACCACCTCCACCCAAAAGCTCACTAGCCAATGGAGGGAGAATGCAAGGTATGGACTTGGCAAAGTCACCACAACTGCAGCGGTGATGAAGGGAGGTCTCGCGAAACTCCAAATCCACAACTTCTATGATAGCTTCACACTTGCAATGTGGAGTTGATGGAGCTTCAACGCTACTGCAATGCTCACAATGGAATAATGGAATGTTGCTTGAGAGTGAAGAAGTGAAGTGGTTGCAAGAAGAATGTGTAGAGAATTGCTAGAGAGTGAAATGAAGTGAGAATGAATGTTTTTGAAGGTGGGATGAGAAGGAATAAGGTGTTTTCGGGTCAGTTGGTCGAAGAGGGACGTTACAATTTGGCCCCAATTGAGTGTGTAACGCCTCTGCCAACTTCAGACGCAAGAATCCGCCAAGGACGATAGCGCGTCGTGTAGACATCCACGCATTGCGCGTTCGTCCCCAACAAATATTCTCTCACCGACGCATAGGACAAACACCAAGTGGATAGAAGGTAGGTGGGTGATGTGGAATTTTTCCTTTGAATTTGATTTTCTAAGGTGAAGGTATGTGAAAGGGGAATTTGCTTAAGGAGTGCAAATTCGCTCCTATACAATAAGATCAATTAGGCATCATAAAACATGAAAGGAGAAAGTTATATCAGGTCTAATATAATAGTAGCAGCAATTTGATATACTACAGCGAACATGGAACTCCGATCAACCCTCAAGAAATGACCATAACTCTCTCAAAAACCATCAGAATGAACACAAATCTTTTGCAAATGGTAGAGCAGACCTAGGCATCCCAAGAAAAGTTACCAAGACACTACCAACCAAGCTGAAAATCCTTGGCACGAATCCCAATGCACCAGCTACAAATTGTGAGGCCTCCTAGTTAGGTCAACCTCTTCTCAAAAATCAAGTTCTCCACTAAAAATCACCAAACTTTAGGCAAGGAGTCACCCAAGTATGAGAAAACCTCAAAATCAGTACCCACAAAAAGATCTCATCTCCTCCATTCAGTATGAGCAAAAACATGGGTCAACCATACATAAACTAGCGACACGATAATCTGATAAACACTCCAAAAAGGTCTTCAAATTGCAAACTAACACACAACCACACCAAAATATCCTAGAAAAATCAAACCCAACAAAAACTCAAAGCATAATGAATGCCATCACCATTGTTCGCTCTACTGCAACCCCTGAGATGAAGTTGCAACACTATTCAAATAGGAGGTATCTCTCAACCTTAAAACTGAAGATAGCTTGGAGGGATTTCATTCGCAAAGCCCAAAAGTTCACTCTGCAATTCGGCAACACTTCGTTACATCAAAATATCATAACCAAATGAGGACCTGAGAGTGCATATAAATAAGCTCAAGACCTAGAAGTTTGAATTACAATTCCCTCCAAAATGGGGTGCCAACCTCAAGGAGCAATAAAATATTCATAAATTCACATAAGTCTTCAACTTTAGGCATCCAACTCAAATTGCATAAATTTATCTTTTAAAAACATAAGTCTCCAAGATAAGCGTCCAACCCATGAGCTCCTTTTTAAAAACAACTTAAGTTGCTCAACCTAGGTGTGAGGGTCAAAAAGCAACTCAACAATAAAACATTAAGTTGCAAACCTTCCATTTGCAGACTCCAAGGACGTTGGAAGAGCCACTGCTGAGAATATCAAGACACCAAATATTGCACTACCAAAAATAGTAACCCAATGTTGAACTACTGTTAGAACCCAATTCCAGAAATAGTACTAAAAATAGCATACTGCTAAAAGAGTGACTCCAAACTCAAAATGAGCACATTATGGTGCTCATTCTGGGTGGCAGGCATAACTTACTAAAAATAGTAAGTCTAAATATAGACACTGCTAAAATAGCAATGGCTGCCCACCAAAGCTCTCAAAAAACCCAAAAAGACCCAGAAATCATACTAGCAAAAACCTACAAAGAACTCCTAAAAAACTAACATGAAACCTCCAAGAATCTTGGAAACCCTAAAATTGCCTCCAAGTAGCCTACGGGTCTCCAAAGATAGGCTAATAGTCACCGAACTGACTAGGATTGAAAAGGGGACATTATAGTCCTCCCTCCCCAAGTTTGCGTGTCCTCTAGCAATCGCAAGACTGGATGCTACAAAATTTGCTCATCCTCCCAAGTAGCATCCTCAACTAGTAGATTCTTCCACTTCACCTAATACTCTCTGATAGTCCTCCTCAAGGACCGCTCTCTGAAATCAATAACTGCCTCTGGAACCAAAACCAACTGTCCCTCCTCATCCAATGGAGGCAAATCAAAAGAAGCAACAACATTGTGCCCAAGCACCTTCTTGAGGCGTGACACGTGAAAGACATTTTGAACCTTGCTACTCATTGGTAGCTCTAACTCATAAGCCACCTCCCCAACTCTCCTAGTGATCCTGAAAGGCCCATAGAAATGTGGCTTAAGCTTCTCTACTCCACTTTTCTTGAGAGTGAACTGTCTGTATGGCTGAAGTCTCAGATAGATCATATCCCCAACCTCAAATGTGCATACATCTTCTACTGATTTTGGGCATGGAGGATATTGTCCTTCAATGATCACAAAATGTCTTGACTCTACTACAACATATCCCTCACTTGAGGGGCTCTATTGTCACCAAATAACAAATTAATGAAGCTAGGAGCCTCATACCCATACAGAGCCATGAAAGGAGACATTTTGATAGACATGTGGTAAAAAGAGTTATAGCAATACTCTCCAAAATAAAGCCATCTCACCCAAGCCTTCTACTGCCCTAAAACATAATTTCTAAGATAACCTTCCAACCACTTGTTCACATTCTCAGTTTCCCTATTCGTCTGTGGGTGATAACTAGTGCTTGGAGTGAGCACTGTACCACTCAATCTAAAAATATCCTACCAAAAGGTGCTTAGGAACTTACTGTCTCTATGACTCACAATGTTCTTAGGCTGCCCATGCAATCTAAACACCTCCCTAAAGAACAAATCAGCAACCTAAGCTGTTGTAAATGAGCTGGTAATGGCAAAGAAATGAGCAAACTTTGTCAATCTGTCAACAATAACATAGATGCAATCTCTCCCTTGCACCTTAGGAAAACCCATGATGAAGTACATAGAGATACTTTCCCTTTTTTTTGGGGAATGGGCAAAGGCTGCAACAAACCAGTTGGAAATGTGTGCTCATTTTTGTTTTGTTGGTAGATTGGACACTCCTCAACATAGCGAAGGATCTCATCCTTGAGCCCCTTCCATGAAAATCTCTCTTGAATTTGCCTATATGTTTTGAAATACCTCTGGTGACCAGCCAAGGGAATGTCATGCGATGATTGTAGAACCTTCATTTTGAGCTTTGATTCTGGCACCAAGAAGATTCTATCCTTATACAATATCAAATCATCTACAACTTGTACCTTTCAACATGCAAGGTACCATCAACTATGCTGGAAGCAAAAGAATTCTTAGCATACTCTGCAAAAATCAGCTCCTTCCAATCAGTAGTAATCTCTTCCAATGAACTCAAGTGTGGCCTTCTTGACAAGGCACCGGCCACAATGTTATTCTTCCCTTTGACATAATGTCAAAATCATAAGCTTGGAGCTTACTCACCCACTTCTGTTGTCTATCATTTCCTTCTAAAGCATGAAGTGCTTGAGACATTACAATATGTTGGCCCACCTACAAATTGGTGGCGCCTACATTGATAATAAATACATTGTTATGGCTAGCCAACCTAGATTATGTTATGTATTATTTGAGGTGCTTCTACTATAATGGCTGACTCTCCATATGTTGGCACCTTTTAATAAAGGTTAAAACAGATTTAATTAAAATTTAAAGAGGTCAACTCTTTATGGTAAGTCCTGTCCTTTATAGTGAGTTTGTAATGTCCCCAATTACCGACCGGACAATATTTAATTAATTTAATTAATTAAATATTATTTTTGTCCTAAATTAATATTTGAGACATTTATATTAAAGTGACGCAAATAAAAAATAATAAATAATATAAGTCACTTTATAAATTAAAAAGGAATCTTCTAGAAGTTTGCAGCTAAGCCTTAAAAGGAGATGAAGGCAATTCATTTCAGCATCATTGAAAAATTATTATCTTTTGGAGATTGCGAATTTCGGAGGGCTTGGCTTTCTAGGAGGCTTGAGGAAAGAAACTCTCGAGTTTCAGGTTTGAAGGATTGGACGAAAACCCAATTCATTCTGCATGCAGATTCACATCAAGATTCGCATTTAAGCGTTATCGGTTGTCCAAATTTCGTGGGTCTCCTTTGGAGACAAAATTGCAGGAGTTCGATTATATTGTCCAATCTTCTCAAGGATGCTAGATTATTTATTTCAGATATATTACACAAAATTATTCATTATAGCAGATTGAAGGTATGGTGAATGTTTCCTAGTCAACTCATATTGAGTATTGGGCAATTTATATTATTATTTCAGATTGTACATAGAATGTTGGTCGAAATTATCACTTCCTATTTTATTTGGCTATGTGATTCAAGCTTCATCGGGTTTCTTTCATGCACGATGGTATTCTATTTGTGAGGCGTCAATTCTATGTCAATATTAGTCAACAAGCTTTGTCTATACTTGGCCACCAATTAGAACTCATGATTCTTGTGCAAGCTATAGTGTCCCCTAATTGGGAATGCCCTAAATTTTCCCTAATTCCACAATTTCCAAATAAATAAATGGGTTAGAAAGTACCTTTCACTTGATTTAAGCCCTTTCCTCCTAATTGAAGCCCTGTCAACAGATTAGAAACCATTTACCACAGTAACACTAATTAGCAGATTGTCATAATTAAGCATAAGTAAATTCAGGGCAGAATCATTAGTCCAATCATAAATCACTATAATATCCTTGGAAGGCTCAACCATAGGGGAGCATGGGAGAACGTGACATTGATGGGGTATCTTGGATCCTCTACCCTAGGCCAAAGAGCAGATATACCATCCCTCTTGACCTCATGTGGCCCATACCATCCATATGAGGTGGTCTACCTAGTGAGATGTCCCCTTTCCATTATCCCCTCATCTTGCCAACCATTTCCCTCTCACTATGAGAGGACTCCTTGTATTGATTCACCATAATACAAGGGTGAGTTTACAAAGGGTGTGTAATGACCCCTTTCTAGTGGAAGCACTTAATCCTAATTCTTGCATTCAAAGTGTTTCTCCAAGAGACATTAGAGACGTTAGAGATCAACAAGTATCAGTAATAACTTCTAATCAGATCAAAGACGATATAAATATTTCGTTCTTGTCAAAGGATTATTTATTTCCTCCTTATCACTCACTATGAATGGTTCTCCTATAATATATTTCATAAGCATATTAGGGTAGATGTTAACATCTTCCCAGGTCCCATGGATGGATTCTATTATACCATTAAATGTCATAGCAAATGAATGGAGTCGTTATTACTTATAAGGTGCAATAATTGCTACAAGCATCATTATTGGATAGTCGGGAATAATACATTTTATATATATATTATCTTGTATATATTTTATTTGTCCACTGTTTATGATGTATCTATGACTCTCAATATATATATATATATATATATATACAAATATATATTTATCAAAAAATAATAGGTCATTTAAATTCTTAACATATTTACCCATCATACTATATTTAAATAGATCAGTAAATCATAATATATTTACATATATTTCTAAGCACCAATTGAGATTAATTATACCTTAGATAGTCACCCCACCTAAGTCTCTATTCTTATCTTTCTAAATACATAAGTAATTAACAACCTTTATCCACGTATGATGATATTTACCTCTTGCTTGCTGCCCTGCGTTTGATCAGATTAAAGAGAATGTTTCTGACCGTATATATTCCTTTATCCTCCAGTGTTGACTTCACCCTCCAGCCGCAGGTAATGATTATTTGTTGTCTTCTATTCGATGTCTTTCCTCTACTGATTTCTTATCCCTTCCTTTTTTTGAATGCTTTCCACTTCACTTTATATCCCGTACCTGCCCTTGGGTCGTGACTTTATGAAAGGTTTTGTCTCTTGTGATTCGGTATGGTGTTTGAGCGCTCCACACCATTTCCCTATTTTGTATATTTGTATTTTTGTATACTTTATTTTGTATATTTGTGTATTATGTTTTATTTTGTATATTGTATGCTTTCTTATGACTTGTATATTATATTTTGTATTATTTCATTTATAATTGGTATATTACATTTTGGAATAATATGTTTTGTTACTTGTATTTGTTTTATTTAGTGGTTAGATTATTAACAGTATTTAGTGGTTAGATTATTTTATTGTATTTTGTGATTTCTTTTGAGTGTAGATAAATATATTAACAGTATTTATAATATTCAGATTTATTTTTATTATTATTATTATATTTATAATTATAATATTATCAATGATAATTATAATTATATTTAAATCGTAGTTATTCATGTTTGGATTTTGACATTTAATTGTATTTAGATGCTTTATAGCTTAGTAATTTTGGGGGACATGACAGTCCTCCCCGCCCAAGATTGCTTGTCCTCAAGCAATCACAATTCCAAACATCTTTGCACTTCAATAGTTACAGCTCCTCAACTCAAGAAGTAGTTTGACCAACAAAATTTAATTAATCTTTTAAGCATAAGACACCATGGAGAAATCTTGTTTGAAGACACATCTAGAATGAAGCTAACACAAGGAGACAATGTATATTTCGGGATATATGTGGATTACAAAGTATATTTATGAATACACATAAGTCGCATAGTGTGAATGCACGCAAGTCGCAAGACACACATGAATACAAGTAAGAGAGAAGGTACACACATGAATACCAGTCACAAAGTATATGATCATCCATAAATCACAAAGTATCAACCTGAAGGCACTCGATTACACATAAGTCATAGTAGGCACTAGGATATGCTTGAATACACATAAATCATGCGGTATACACTTGAATGCATTTGAATACATAAGTCACACTTGAATACACTTGAATTCATAAGTCATGAGCCACACTGGAATACATTTAGGGTATGAATCATAATTATATAATATACTTAATAGGGTACACATAAGACATGAAGCAATCACTCAAGGCATGGAATCGTACACTTGAATACGAAAGGCAAGTGTTATACACGCAAGTCTTGAATTGCATTTGAATACACATGAGGCCTGAATAAAACACAAGCATACATGAAATGAGTATTCAAGAAGTAAATATGTTGAAAACATTTAAGACATAAGCCAACATCTAAATATACAAAAGAAGTGAAGCATATAATAAACACATGTATATATATACATGGAGTGTATGCATGGGGTATTCGTAAGACACCTGTTGTAAGCAGTAATACATAACTTCACGAAGTCATGAAGTATACATATAAGCATGAATCATTCACATGAGAACAAATGATTACCTTTAAGTTATAGAAATACATGTAGGAATACACGCAAGGCTTTGTAATACACGTTGGCAAGATCATATACAGGGATACACATGAGATGTGTAGATCATAACACAAAGTACATACAAGCATTCAAACATGAGGACCCATATCAATTGAGAAGTAGATGAAGCATGAAGTATTCATATTAGCACACATGAAGCATACATATAGGAATTACACACATGGAGCGAGAAGCATTTAGTCATTACTTAAGACATGAATATGTAGAGCATTCAAGTACACTCAAATTGACTTCTATGCATGGAATATAAGCATATCATGCATTCAATAAATGGAAAATACACAATATGAAGCATTCATTTGAATATACATAAAGCACAAAATGATCCTAAATATAGAACATAGGTATAAGAATGCTCGTAGATACACTCAACAAATACAAACAAATACATATAAGGCATGAATTATGCAAACACAAGGTATACATTTAAGAATGGAATAGTCATGTATTAAAGTACATTACTCATGAAGTGGACAAGTAAGATGCTAAGCATGTCCATATATACCATGAAACAAAAACAACATAAAATAGGTAAAGCATGAAGTATATGTGTGAATAATACATGAAGTATATGCACGAGTGCATGAAGTCACAAAGCATACGTATGAATACATGTAAGTCATAAAGTATACACTTGAATACAAGTCACAACAAATACAATGTCATAGAGTATACACTCAAATACATATACAAGTCACAGAGTATACACTCAAATACAAATACAATCATAGAGTATACACTTGAATACATATGCAAGTCACAAAGTATACACTCAAATACAAATACAATCATAGAGTATACACTCGAATGAAATATACCGTCAGACAATTGGGAAGGGGGATTCGGTGCATCCCATACTACACCATGGACTCGTCCACCATCCCAAGGTCATCAAGTATATACATGAGTATGAAGCAGACACTCAAATACATGTAATACACAAGTATTCACACAAACAGATGTAACAAAGCATACATATAAATCACAAAGTGAACCTTTGAATACACAAATTATCTCAAAGTATATACTTGAATATATATAAGGCACACGTAGTATTGACCCAAACAACACCTTGCTGAAATTATTGGTCTTCTCAATCATAGGTATAGTCAAATAGGATGGTTGCAATTGGGACGCCCATAGAGGTGTTCCTTCCAAGCCCAAGAGCAGGTACGTAGGCCCTCTTGGCCCAACAATGGTAGACACGCAATCATCCATATGGGTGGACTACTTGGAAGAGCCTCTAGCACCTGTTATCCCTTTTGCACCTCCTATTTGCCCATCTCCTACTATGATGGAGAGTTCTCAAGTTGATCCAACCATGCGATCATTTGGAGGAAGGATTTCCATAGGAGGCCCGTAGATACTCTCTCTAAGCCCAAGAGCAGATACGGCGAGCCCCCTTGGCCTAGCAATGGCAGACCGTCAGTCATCATTGTGGGTGGGCTACTTAGAGGAGAAATCTAGTACCTGCTCAACCTATCAGCTCCATCCCTCAACCAACTACATGATTGTTTGATGATACAAACAATTGCATCTAATGATTATCATACTAGCAAGTTACCCACAATTACACCATGCTATGGGGATTTATGAATTCATCAAGATATTAAGAGTTCAATGTAAATAATCTATTTACCATATGAATGTATGTGTAGCAACCCCTGATGATATTCAATGTTTATATTTATATATTTATAAATTATCAAATATTAATAATTGCATTAATATCTTTAGCAATATCAAATTTTAACATATTTATCAATTACCAATTCCTTATATATTTATCAATCATTAATATATTGCATTCATAACATATTTAACAAATATTATTTTCTAATTATATAAGGGTATTTATGATTGCTGATTTAAGGCTATGAAAGTACGCACCTAATACTTACCACTTCAATTTTTAGAAACCTCTTATTTTCCCAACCAACGATGTTGTCTTCTTATTCTAGGTTACAATAGAATCATAGATCATAATGGTCTTCAATATTGTCGGGGTGCAGAGATGTAATTAGCCTTCCATGGTTGTTTCATATGGTTACACACACAATAATTATGATGGAGTATATCATCCTAACATCATTAGTTGTCCATTTCAAAATAACATATTAGCAATACTATAATAGTGACATGCATCCCTCAAAATGACGATAATAAATAATATCAATTAGACAAATATTATTATGTATAAACTATATTCATCAACCACCTATAATATATTTATCAGTTATCATATATATTTATCAATCATATTTAGATATGTCTATTAACCACCAATTGGTATTTAAATTCCCTATTTATTTGCCAAAATAATATCACCGTTCTTATTCAAAATCTCACAATTTACATATATCTTAATAACTATGATGAATGCCAACAACAAAGTAATTATATTCAATGGTTATAAGCCATACCCGATATGCATGAATCAGAATGTGTTTCTTTATGTTTATAGAATATACATTCTTCTTTGGTAAGTTTGCATACACTAATTTCACAGGATGGCAGGAAAGTTGCTCTTATACCACTTGTAATGACCCCTTTCTAGTGGAAGCACCTAATCCTAATTCTTGCATTCAAAGTGTTTCTCCAAGAGACATTAGAGACGTTAGAAATCAACGAGTTTCAGTAATAACTTCTAATCAGATCGAAAACGATATAAATATTTCGTTCTTGTCAAAGGATTATTTATTTCCTCCTTATCACTCACTATGAATGGTTCTCCTATAATATATTTCATAAGCATATTAGGGTAGATGTTAACATCTTCCCAGGTCCCATGGATGGATTCTATTATACCATTAAACGTCATAGTGAGTGAAAAGAGTCGTTATTACTTATAAGGTGCAATAATTGCTACAAGCATCATTATTGGATAGTCGGGAATAATACATTATATATATATATATATATATCTTGTATATATTTTATTTGTCGACCATTTATGATGTATCTATGACTCTCCCTATATATACAAATATATATTTATCAAATAATAACAGGTCATTTAAATTTTGAACATCTTTACCCATCATACTATATTTAAATAGATCAATAAATCATAATATATTTACATATATTTCTAAGCACCAATTGAGATTAATTATACCTTAGATAGTCACCCCACCTAAGTCTCTATTCTTATCTTTCTAAATACATAAGTAATTAACAATCTTTATCCACGTATGATGATATTTACCTCTTGCTTGCTGCCCTGCGTTTGATCAGATTAAAGAGAATGTTTCTGACCGTATATATTCCTTTATCCTCCAGCGTTGACTTCACCCTCCAGCCGCAGGTAATGATTCTCTATTGTCTTCTATTCAATGTCTTTCCTCTGCTGATTTCTTATCCCTTCCTTTTTTTGAATGCTTTCCCTTCACTTTATATCCCGTACCTGCCCTTGGGTTGTGACTTTATGAAAGGTTTCTGACCGTATATATTCCTTTATCCTCCAGCGTTGACTTCACCCTCCAGCCGCAGGTAATGATTCTCTATTGTCTTCTATTCAATGTCTTTCCTCTGCTGATTTCTTATCCCTTCCTTTTTTTGAATGCTTTCCCTTCACTTTATATCCCGTACCTGCCCTTGGGTTGTGACTTTATGATGTATCTATGACTCTCCCTATATATATATATATATATATACAAATATATATTTATCAAATAATAACAGGTCATTTAAATTTTGAACATCTTTACCCATCATACTATATTTAAATAGATCAATAAATCATAATATATTTACATATATTTCTAAGCACCAATTGAGATTAATTATACCTTAGATAGTCACCCCACCTAAGTCTCTATTCTTATCTTTCTAAATACATAAGTAATTAACAACCTTTATCCACGTATGATGATATTTACCTCTTGCTTGCTGCCCTGCGTTTGATCAGATTAAAGAGAATGTTTCTGACCGTATATATTCCTTTATCCTCCAGCATTGACTTCACCCTCCAGCCGCAGGTAATGATTCTCTATTGTCTTCTATTCAATGTCTTTCCTCTGCTGATTTCTTATCTCTTCCTTTTTTTGAATGCTTTCCCTTCACTTTATATCCCGTACCTGCCCTTGGGTTGTGACTTTATGAAAGGTTTTGTCTCTTGAGATTCAGTATGGTGTTTGAGCGCTCCACACCATTTCCCTATTTTGTATATTTGTGTTTTTGTATACTTTATTTTGTATATTTTGTGTGTTATGTTTTATTTTGTATATTGTATGCTTTCTTATGACTTGTATATTATATTTTGTATTATTTCATTTATAATTGGTATATTACATTTTGGAATAATATGTTTTGTATTTATTTTATTTAGTGGTTAGATTATTAACAGTATTTAGTGGTTAGATTATTTTATTGTATTTTGTGATTTCTTTTGAGTGTAGATAAATATATTAACAATATTTATAATATTCAGATTTATTATTATTATTATTATATTTATAATTATAATATTATCAATGATAATTATAATTATATTTAAATCGTAGTTATTCATGTTTTTTATTTTGACATTTAATTGTATTTAGACGCTTTATAGCTTAGTAATTTTGGGGGACATGACAGGGTGCCCTAGAAGCCCATCTCTCCTAAGCCCAAAGTGTAGTACCTTTTGTACCCCCTTGGCCTCCTTGGGACTACCTGGTCTCCATCTTGGGACTACCTGGTTCCAATCTTGGGTCTACCTAGTCCCCCACCTCAAGGTGACGTACCTAGGAGAGTGCCCCATCATCATACCCCTCTTGTAATCTCAATCTCCTCTATCATGGCTAAAATATTCAAGATATGTGAAACAAATATTAATCCAATATTTACTGGTATAAGAAAGCAGTCATAATAGCAATGTATCATTAGTACCTCGAACATCTAATTAAACAATCACAATCACTTATAATAAATTGTACTACAACTACATTATTGTAAATCAGATTTCATACCACAAAACTCAGAAAAGCAGACTGTTGTGCATGTGCCAATTAATTAATTATTTCTGACTTAGATTTTCTTTTTATCGATTTATCTCATGCAGATGATTGCTGGTCTAAAACTATTTCTTCTCCAATCGATTCCTTTCTACCTTGAATTGTTTACTCTTTATACCCACGATAGGGCTGAGGGTCAAACCTTTCAAGGTATGAATTCGCCAAGGGACATGACTCCTTGTTATAGCTAATTAATGCCTCCTTAATCGCAGATAGGAATAATTTATTTTATTAATAGTATTCCTTGGTGAAATCGCTGATTTGTTTTCAGAAAGTCCACTACCCTTGATCATTATCTTGATTGCTATTTGAAGAGAGATGTCTTTTGGTTTGAGCAATCAGCATTATTTAATTATTAATCGCATCCTTTCATAACATTCCCATCGCTGCCTTGTGAGGGACGACTATGGCTTATTAAACATTATCATAATGTTATGATTATCTCTTAACTAGTTAATGAATGCATTTTAATTGCCTTCCATGCATGATCGAATGGGTTATGAATAGCGATTTGGTTTTGCTTGTCACCTTGTGTCTTGGATTGCAGTTTATGAGGGCATGACAGTCCTCCCCTTCCAAATTTTCTTGTCCTCAAGCAACTTTAGATTTGGATGATCAAATATGTCAACTCCTTCCCATGTTGCATCTTCAGTAGGTAGACCCTTCCATTTGACAAAGTATTCCTCAACTATTTTGTTTCTTAGTCTTTTCTCTTGCATATTAAGGATAGTCTCTAGTTCCAAGATTAACTTGCCTTCATCATCAAGTGGTGGCAATTCCGAGCATGGGATGACATGTTGCCCCAACACCTTTTTAAGGCGAGATACGTAAAACACATTGTGAATTCTGCTATTTATGGGAAGTTCCAACTCATAGGCCACTTCTCCTATCTTCCTCAAGATTTTATATGGTCCATAGAATTGGGGCTTAAGTTTTTCTGCTCCACTAACTTTGAGTGATGACTGTTTGTATGGTTGCAACCTCAAAAAGACCAAATCTCCAACCTAAAATGTTCATTTAGTTCTCTTCCTGTCCGCATACACCTTTTGTTGGTTCTATGCTTGTTGGAGGTTGTCTTTAAGCACATTCATGATATCCATATTTGTTGTATGAAATCCCTAGCTCCTAGCACACGGCTCTCCAAAAGAATCAAGTCCCCAAAGGATGTTGTTGTGTATCCTTATAATGCTTGGAAGGGACTCATCCCTACCGACATGTGGCGAGTGGTGTTGTAGCAGTACTCTCCCAAATGTAACCACTTAATCCAAGCATTTTGCTGCCCTGTGACATAGTTTCTTAAATAGCCTTCCAACCATTTGTTGACAATCTCAGATTGCCCATCAATTTGCGAATGATAGCTAGTGTAGGGAGCTAACTCCGTTTCGGCTAGTTTGAATAGCTCTTGCCAAAATAGACTAAGGAAACGACTGTCTTGATCACTCACAATGTTTCGTGGTAAACCATGTAGTCTGAAAACTTCTTTAAAGAAGACTTTGACCACCTAGGGGGCTCTAAACTCTATTGATATAGCCATGAAGTGTGCATATTTGGTTAAGCGATCAACCACCACATAGATGCAATTTTTTCCTTGTACCTTGCGTTACCCCCTTATGAAGTTGAAATATACCGAGCCAAATTTTTTCGAATTTTCAATTGCAAGTTACAATTAACAAGCACCCGTTAAGGTTAGCTCATAAACCAAACGATGCTGAAAGCAACTCTAACTAGAATGTACACCAGGATCCCGATGTGGGCAAGGTGTGAGCATTGGTCAGAGGATCTTAAAGGAAATGCTGAAACAAGAACTCTAACCAAGAGATGCGTCGGCGAACGACGAGCATACGGTCAGAGGATCCCTATCTATTGCAATACTGAAAATTAACTCAACACCAAGTATGTGCTACTCAATCCATGATGGATAAGAGGCGACCATATGGCGGAGACTTATGAAATTACAATGCAAATTAAGTAAACAGGCGGCAAGCCAGCCTCTTCCACTTATTCAGTGGGCAGTTACAAACATTGAAATTGCAAGAATAAGAAAGATGCTGACAGTACTACTGTTCAGCTTACAATATGTTGAAGAATGCCTGCAAGATCAAGAAATAGAGAATCTCAAAGAGCTGCAATAGTAAGGATGTCATCCAATAGACCAATTGTGAAATTCTAACACCCACCCTTCACTCATACACAATTTTCCAAAGTCTGATATGACAGACCAGCAACATGAATATCAGACCTGCTCTCTAATTCTTCAATGAAATGCTCATATCTCACCCAATACCCATCCAAATGAAGTGAAATCAAAAGCTGGAAACTCTAAGAAGTGTGGCGACCAAGATAGGAGACCTCTAACAACTCAAATACCCAGTATTTATTTCCTACACAAATCCCAATGCAAACAGAATGGTACGGCTTTATGAGAGGGGCGATTTTCTTCCTAAAATTCAAATTCTTCAATATAAAATCTGCAAATTGGTGCAAAGGGGCGCCCACCTTAGACAACAAGAAATATGAAGTACCCAGAATGAAATCTTTTTGTATTTTTGAAATATGAATGAAAACTACAATCAGCTATGTTCTCAGCAACTCCAGAAAATAACATGAAAATGCAAAAAACTGAACTACAAATGCATTAACTCACAACAAAGCAATCCTCACTACACAATTCACTCAAAACAAGCAAACCTCTCCACTAGGTGCTGTCTCACAAGCACAAAGTTGAGCCTAGCTAGGAGGCATTCATTCCTCGAAGCAATCCTCTCACCATTTCGGCAACATAACTTTACTCAAGATGTTGGATCCTCAAAATGAAGACCAAGACCTCCTTTTATAAACTTGTGATGACTTTCCAGAAGCTTCTAGAAACCCTAACTTTCAAATTTGAATTTTCACCTTTCCCTCCAAAGATGGCGTCCCTTTTGTCTTGATGCAATTTTGACTTTTTAATTTAAAATAATCTTTCACCAAAGATGGGCGTACCTTTTCAAGCAATTGATTTTGAACCTTAAGGAAATATAAAAATACCTTCATGAGGCGCCACCCCTCAAAGTCCCCTTTTTAAGAACAACTTAAATTGTTTTCACTAGACCAAGGGGTCACAATATTAAAATATAACTTTAAAAATATAATATTTTAAATCAACTGGACAAATCTCACCAAAAATGCTTCCCAAGGTCAAGATTGATCAAACCAACTGAAATGTTTGAAGATGAGAGCCAACCGTGCCGAAGCCAACAGGACCACTGCCAGAAATAGAATTTACTAAAAATAGTAAATTCATGAAAGTGCTCAGAATGCCAAGAAGAACACATCACCGAAAATCTCACGAAAAACCCAGAAGGAATCTGCAATTCAATCACCGATCCGTGAGCACAAGAAACCCTAATTTCACCACCGAGAAGCCTACGGGTCTCCAGAATAGGCCAACGGTCAACAGAAGAAGTCAAGCACGAGGAGGGGACATTACAGAAGTCCATAGATATGCTCTCCCATTTCTTTTTGGGTATGGGCAAGGGTTGAAGTAGTCCTGTTGGACATGTATGTTCTTCTTTGTTCCTTTGTCATACCATACATTCCCTAACATGTTTCAGCACATCTCCTTTAAGGCCTTTCCACGAGAACCTCTCCCTGATTTGTTTATGAGTCTTGTAATACCCTTGATGTCCAACTCATGCGTTGTCATGATAGTTTTTCAAAATTTCCTTCTTTACTCGACTCAGGTGTGATGTATATTCGGTCCTTATAAAGAATGAGGTCATCCATAACCCGATACCTCTCATCTTGTATCTTCCCTTCTCTTATATCACTTGAGAATGGGTCCTTAGCATACTTTATGAGTATAGATGTTTTCCATTTGGTGGTTATCATTGTCATTGAACCAAGGTGGGGTCTCTGTGACAAAGCATTGGCCCTTCATGTATTCAATGTTGAAGTCATAAGCTTGCAGCTTACTTACCCATTTTTGTTGTCTATCATTTAAGTTTTTTTAGTTTAGAAGAAGTCTTAGACTATTGTGGTCAGTCTTCACAATGAATCTCCCACAAATCAAGTCTTGTCTAAACTTTGCAAGGGCATGCATAATTGCTAACATCTCCTTGTCGTAAACTGAGTATGTCATTTCTATGTCCTTGAGTTTCCTACTCTCAAAGGCTATGGGGTGTTTATTTTGCATTAATACTACCCCAATGCCTTCCCTCAAAGCATCACAATATAACTCAAAGGGTGAGGAGAAATCCGGTATTGCCAATACAAGGCAGGAACTCATCACTTCCTTAAGTTTTTTAAAAGCTCCTTGTGCCCCTTCATTCCAAGTAAATGCTTCCTTCTTAGTTAGATCAGTGAGTGGTGCGGTTAGCTTTGAGAATCCTTTTACAAATCTTCGATAATAAATGCATAGTCCCAAGAACCCTCTGAGTTGTGTTAGAGTCTTGGGTTTTGGCCAACTTCAAATTGCCTCAATCTTTTCTTCACCCACCTTTACTCCTTGGGCACTGATCTTGTGCCCTAAGTACAAGATTTCCTCCATACCAAACTCACATTTGGATAATTTGGCAAATAAGGAATGTTGCTCAAGTGTTTCTAGTACTTCATCTATATGCTTTAGGTGTTCCTCCCAAGTTTTACTATAGATTAGGATGTCATCAAAGAAGACAAATAAGAACTTCCTTAGCCGCCCTCTAAAGATATGATTCATGCAAGATTGGAAAGTGGTCGGTGCATTGGTTAGCCCGAATGGTAGGACAAGAAACTCAAAATGACCATAGTGGCACCTAAAGGTTGTCTTTGGTATGTCCTCCCTTAATCTAATTTGGTGATAACCCGATCTCAGGTTAATTTTTGATAAGTAGACTGCTCCATGTAGTTTGTCAATAAGTTCATCAACTCGGCGAATGGGGTATCTATTCTTTATTGTTTTCTTATTTAATGCCCTATAATCGATGCACATCCTCATTGTGCCATCTTTCTTCTTTGAAAGTACAACGGATGAGGCAAAGGGGCTAGAACTTGGTTGGGTATGCCCCATCTCTAACAATTCCTTTATGGTCTTTTAAATTTCTTCCTTATAATTGTGAGGGTGGTGGTAGGGGGTGTTAACAACTGGCTTTGATCCTTCTTCTAGTTCAATGGAGTGTTCTAAGCCTCTTTCAAGGGGAAGACCAGGAGGGATGTCACTAAAGACTTTTTTATGCCTTTTTAGTAATGGTTGTATGACTACATGGACCGATTTCCCTCTAGGAGTAGTTTTATCTAGGATCAAGCATTGAGCCACCCATTGTACTTGGTCATGCCTAAGGATTTTTTCCATCTTCTTGGCTGAAACTACCCTTGGAGACACATCGGATAGACCTTGCAATAAAACCCTTTCCCCATTATGTTCAAAACATATTTCTAATTTTTGGAAGTTTAGGTTGACATCCCCTAATGAGTGTAGCCAAGGGGTGCCCAAAATTACATCGATATCCCCTAGTTTTACAACGTAGAATTTGTCTTTGATTTGATATTTTCTCATTGATGAGGGCACAACCCGAGACACAAAAAATAACCCACAAACAAGAAAATAATTTTATTATTCATAAAATGGAGCTTCTTACATGCAGAGGATCTCAATCCCCAAGTTTTACAACACATGCAAGTTACAGAAAGCTACAGAATCACCCTTTCGCAATATGCGAGCTTGTCCCCCAAAAAGTTACCCAAAAAAATTAGAAACCCGCCCATAAATAGAGCTCCTCTTTAGTTTTGAGCCAAAACAACATTCAAATTTGAGTTTAGGCAGTTTAGCGCCGAAAAATTACAACTTTAAGTTCAAATTTCAAAAGAACATTTGCAATTGTATCTTCTAGAAAGTGCACCAACTTCCCGGGGCCATAACTTTTGGTCCAGGACTCCGATTCGCGAACCGTTTGAACCGTTGGAAAGGTCTCGAAGTCAAGAGCGCGCTCGAAATCCACTACGCCGATTTCGGCAAGTTTCGAGGCCGATCCGGGAACTCTAAGTGCCTCAAATCTAACTCGGAAGATTTTTAGGTGCAAATCTGGGCAACTAAAACTGCAATATCTTTCAACCCAAGAATAGAAAATAAAAACCATAAATTGGGAATTTCATTATGACGAAAAGGGTATCCAAAAATGTAAAAACATCTAAAAACCGAGAAACTTGAAATTTAACTATTTTTGGGTGATGTAAGATTGCCCTTACACCACTAGATGCTCTTGCATCACTCATGGTGATGTTAAGTTGGGAGATCTTCTTTGTGCATGGTGTGGTGAATCCATCTATTAAAGCCACCTTAAATCCCTTAAAGTCTTTTGTTTTTAACCTCAATCTTGCCACTAAGTTTTCATCTATAAAATTGTGGGTAGCCCCACTATCAACAAGGGTTGTTACTTTATTGCCCTTAATTTCACCTTGGATTTTGAAGGGGTGATATTTTGATGCCCTTGAGATGGAGGCCAAAGTCCCCCCTTCCTCACTTTCTTCCTTGTATCTTATTCTTTTGTTTGGGCCTTCTTTATCTTCATTTCCCGTCACTTGATTAGATGTTGCTTCAATGTTGTGGGCTTGGCTCCTTTTCCGTCCACATATATGTCCAGGTTCCCAATCTTCCTTGCACTTGAAACACAAGTTTTCCCTCATAAGGTCTTTTCGGTTGCACTTATGTCCCCGTTTCCATACATTTTTGCATTTAAAACACAACTTTCCTCCTTGGTCTTCATTTTGTCCACAAGTGTGTCCTCTTTCCCATTTTTTCTTGCAATCAAAGCAAAGACCTTCCTCCTTAGTTCCTCTCGATCATGGTAAGCAAGGTATGGTTTCTTGCATCCTTCCTTCCCACGAAAGTGCTTAACTTTTGAGGTCATCTTCTTGGAGTGATCCCTTTCCTTTGCTTGGGTGGAATCAAGTATAATGGCTTTAAGAATTGCCTCTTGGAGTGTAGTTGGATCCAAGGCACTTACTAGACCTCGGGTGGCCTCCGACAGTCCTTCCATAAACAAGTAGATGAGCCTCCTTTCTGTGATTTCAAGTACCATGACGGATAGTCTTTGAAACTCAGCCACATAATTTTCAATGGGACCTTCTTGCTTAATCTTTGTTAACTCTTTGAAGCATTTCTCAGGGTGCTTATGATCAAATCTCTCAATTATTTTTTCAATAAAGGCATCATAGGTTTTCATGTTTTGGTGGTTTTGGGTGACCAATCCATGGTACCACCATTCATGGGAAACTTCTAGGTGTAATATGGCGAACTTAATGGCATCCTCTTCTACCATCGGGTTAAGAGATAGGTATGTATCAAGCTTTTGGATCCATGCTTGGGCTGTGATCTTACTTGATCCATCAAAGTTTGGGAGAGTTAATTTTCCTACCTTGTGTTGCCAGTCCCTATTAATTGGCTTTCTTCTCCTGCTTTGAGTATTCTTGGTCCTAGCCTCACAATATGCTTCAAAAGGGATACTTCTCTTAACTTCTAGATTGAGTCTTGCATATGTTTCAGCAAGATAATCACAATCAGGATTTTGTGCATCTACTTCCTCTTCCTCCCTTGTTGACCCTTCCATAGTTAAGACGGGAGGCCGGTCATCCTAGGGGTAGATCTTGATGTGCAGTCATTTTCAAATTGGCTTGGGGTGGTTTCCCTCCTATCTTCTTGGTGTGGCCTAAGAGAATTCATGGTATTATTTATATTTTGTAAGGCTTGGGCTGTTTGCTCCATGAAGGTTCTAAATTCGTTTTCCATTTGCTCCATTCTTGTGGGGTCTTGGTTGTGGTTGTTGTGTAGGGTAATTCTCTTTCTCTCTCTCTCTAAGGCTCTCAAGGTTCTTTGGCTAACCATCAACTATTCTTTATCCCTCAGGCTGGCAGAATCATGCTCCGATACCAATTGTAATGTCCCCTAATTGGGAATGCCCTAAATTTTCCCTAATTCCACAATTTCCAAATAAACAAATGGGTTAGAGAGTACCTTTCACCTGATTTAAGCCCCTTCCTCCTAATTGAAGCCCTGTCAACAAATCAGAAACCATTTACCACATTAACACTAATTAGCAGATTGTCAAAATTAAGCATAAGTAAATTCAGGACAGAATCATTAGTCCAATCATAAATCACTTTAATATCCTTGGAAGGCTCAACCATAGGGGAGCATGGGAGAACGTGACTTTGATGGGGTGTCTTGGATCCTCTACCCTAGGCCCGAGAGCGGATACCATCCCTCTTGGCTTCATGTGGCCCATGCCATCCATATGAGGTGGTCTACCTAGTGAGGTGTCCCCTTTCCGTTATCCCCTCATCTTGCCAACCATTTCCCTCTCACTATGATTGCACTCCTTGTATTGATTCGCCACGATGGAGGGGTGAGGTTACAAAGGGTGCCCCGAAAGCCCATCTCTCCTAAGCCCAAAGCATAGTACCTTTTGTACCCCCTTGGCCATCTTGGGACTACCTAGTCCCCCATCTCGAGGTGGCATATCTAGGAGAGTGCCCCATCACCGTACCCCTCTTGTAATCTCAGTCTCCTCTAACATGGCTAAAACATTCAAGACATGTGACAAACAAATATTAATCAATTATTTACTGATATAAGAAAGCAGCCATAACAGCAATGTATCATTAGTACCTCGAACATCTAATTAAACAATCACAATCACTTATAATAAATTGTACTACAACTACATTATTGTAAATTAGATTTCATACCACAAAACTTAGAAAATCAGACTGCTGTGCATGTGCCAATTAATTAACTATTTCTGACTTAGAGGGTGCAGTCCTCTATTTTCTTTTTATCGGTTTATCTCATGCAGATGATTGCTGGTCTGAAACTATCTCTTCTCCAATCGATGCCTTTCTGCCTTGAATTGTTTACTCTTTATACCCACGATAGGGCTGAGGGTCATAACCTTTCAAGGTATGAATTCGCCAAGGGACATGACTCCTTGTTATAGCTAATTAATGCCTCCTTAATCGCAAATAGGAATAATTAATTTTATTAATATTATTCCTTAGTGAAATCGCTGATTTGTCTTCAAAAAGTCCACTGCCCATAATCATTATCTTGATTGCTATTTGAAGAGAGATGTCTTTTGGTTTGAGCAATCAGCGTTATTTAATTATTAATCACATCCTTTCATAACTTTCCCATCGCTGCCTTGTGAGGGACAACTATGGCTTAACTATTTAATTATTAATCACATCCTTTCATAACATTGTCATAATGTTATGATTATCTCTTAACTAGTTAATGAATGCATTTTAATTACCTTCCAGGCATGATCGAATGGGTTATGAACAGTGATCTGGCTTTGCTTGTCAACCTGTGCCTTGGATTGCATTTTACGGGGGCACGACACAAGCCATGGGAACATATTATTGCCGTGGGATACCAACAGAAGTGCAGACAGGACAAACCTTCTAGTGTCAAACAATAAAGACAAAATAAGGTAAATCGTGGCCTTCAAGAACTATCGCAGTTTTGGCAAATATCATAAGGA
Organism: Sequoia sempervirens; assembly: GCA_007258455.2. NCBI lineage: Eukaryota > Viridiplantae > Streptophyta > Pinopsida > Cupressales > Cupressaceae > Sequoia > Sequoia sempervirens. The sequence goes on from VDFB02241771.1 coordinate 252,186, forward strand.
AAATTCAATGCAGCCCCTTCTTGTGATCGGGAGGTGCCTAACTGGGTGGTAGTAGCCGCCACTACCTTGCAAATCGTGGGTGCAGTTCGTGGGACTTGGCTGAGTGTTGCGTAGGAGTTTGGGAGTCACAAGGGTAACGTGGAGCCTTTATTGGCAGTCAACAGGGTCAATAATAGATAGCGCCATTCCCTAGAGCAGCCACTGGCTATTCCATGGAGTATAAAGAGGAAGGGGAATTTTATGGCAATATATATTAAAATCTTGTATATTATAATAACCACCAACTTGATCAATTTCCTTCAGATAGGCCGATGAATACAAGAGTATAAAGAGTAATTATTTAATATTTCAACAAGCATTAATGGTATTACTATTGAAAGATTACAACGCCAGCTCTGCTAGCATTAACTGATCAGAGCCACCACCTCCACCAGATCTGTGAGAATGGATTAGGGTGTTCCAGTCTACACCATACTATTTCAGATGTGACAGAAGTAAATCTTGCATGGCTCCATTTGCTCACACATCACCTACAGGTTTGTGAATTAAATTGGTGAATTATATCTTCATTAAGTGTGCACGTGGTTTTGGCAAAGGACTATCTTACACATGAAACAATGCTAAGTTTAGCCCAGCCGAATATATTTAAGCAAACAGGGCATTAATGATTTGGCAACGGAAAGGTCCCTGGAAATAGTCAGCACCTTTGGAAAGCTGAAGGAGTAATTTACATAAGCTAAGGATAGCAACAGTTGTCGCTGGTCGTGGCCTTCTTGACTGTGATTGGATTTTAATTACAGCAGTGGCAACGGAAAAAGGTAATTCTGAAGTTCCATTATTTCCTACACTTGCCTTAACACTGTAATAATTGGCTTCAAAAATCTTAGTTTTGTTAAAAGCTTGAAACGTGTGTCATAGCTATTTGTCTATGAGCTTAAATCATTGTGGATGCTATATTGTGAATAGCAAATTCAAGAATTTCCATATTTGCTCCATATCTGAATATATGTACATCTGCAATAAATTTGAGAATATGGCAATTGGTTTGAAGTTCCTATGTATCCAAACATTCATCAGAGCACAAATTTATATGTCATTATATTGGTTGATATTGTCCCGATTGTTTGGAAACATACAATCAAACATATAACATCAAATTAGTTTGACAAATAGCATTGTCAAACTTGTGTGATCGAAAAATGTCGATCCAACTGGCCGGGACATTACAGAGTCGCCCCTCTCCAAGCGGGTATATATGGAAGATGAGACAACATGTAATATCATTCAATCAGAAAGGAGATCAGAAAAAAAAAAATAATCTGCACTCAGAAAGGCAGCAGCCATTAAATATAATAAGGGATTGGTATGCCTCGAATGGGTCAGATCTGAATTGGCATTTTAAGAAATCAGTAAATTGGTTAAGAAGTATTTGAAATGCATTTGATTGTATATGCATTTAATGTATAATTTTGATAGACATATAAATTTATATATAGTTAATTTCATAATGACTAATATGCAATAAGGAGAGATATGTTATGTCTACATTGGTAAATAAGGAAATAGGGAATTTATTTATATTATAATCTACATCCTTTTCTTTAAACAATAAGGTGTAGGGGTTGGCAAGGAAACATGTTAGGGAAGGGCAGTATAGGTTCTCTCAATTTAAGTACGCCACCGTAAGTTGGATGGAATTGTCTTGGTTGGATGTTCCTGCCACTTGGGGCCAAGGGGGGTATGAGCATGCCCTTGGGCTTAATTGAGATGAATAGAGTATAGGTTCTCACAATGTAAGTACGCCACCCTAAGTTAGATGGAATTGTCTTGGTTGGATGTTCTTGCCACTTGGGGCCAAGGGAGGTATGAGCACACCCTTGAGCTTAATTGTGATGAATAACTTTTCTGGTGACCTATCATGTGTTTCTCTCCAATCCCTACCATGATTGGTTATTGGAAAAGAGTCTATAGATTGGATTCAAGTTTAAGTTGTTATTCATTATTTCATAAATGTTAATAATTCATTTATTCTTAAGTTCAATATCTATTATATAATTTACCATGGAATATCATCTGTAAAACAGTTTTATGTTATGTAATCGTCACTTAAGGCAAATTCAGGCATACTCCAAGTAGGGGACATTACAAAAGATGGGTCCACATTCTACTGCCTTTATGCCTTCAATCAGTAGCTCAGACTTCACTGGATATCAGGCACATTTAGTTCAGAAAATGCCCAAGCATCTGGTTTATTGGTTGGCTCATTTCTTCCAGTCTTTCGGACTTAGGGAACTTCACCAACGAAACCAATTCATAAATACCCAATCAAAGACTTCTACAAACCTTTCTCAACTTGCCTTTTATCGCTTTATCAGTCTTTGTCATTCTTTGATGATGTTATTTATTAGTGAGCACCTGATCAAAGGCATGGTGCCATGCCTATCCTTTGATTGTGCCTTTGTGCGTTATACTTAAAATGCCAAACTTGAACGTGCAATCAAGGCAAAAAGTATGCAGATTTTTCTACACTTATCAAATTTTGCATCTTCTGACTATCAAAAATGAACCACCAGTCGATAAATCAGACTAAACCAAAAACCTTCCTAAAGAGCTACACAAACTCAGAAACACAAGAATATTTTGATCATTGTCAGAACCTTTAGGTGGGACATTTCAAAGGATAACAAACCCAACATTGCCTTCAACTGATGTGAAACACTGGGTTTGAAAGACTATTAATTGGCTTTGTTCTAATCTCACTTTGAAGATGTAAAATATATAAGCTACTTCAAAACCAAACCATTTTGTTATTGAGATTGTGAACATACTCCACATTGACAACCATTGTAACACAAAGAAGGCTATCTATTTTCATTGTTTGGGTATCAATATGTAAAATGATCATACATTGACAGTTATCATAAGACAGGAAAGGCCAACCTTTTTTGTTGTTGGGATTGTGAATTTACTCCACATTGGCAGCAATTGTAAGACAAAGATGGGTATCCATTTTCACTGTTTACATATCAATAAGTAAAATGATCGTACACTGGCGTTGACTATGAGAGAGGGAAGGCCAATCATTCTTGTTGTTAAGCATGGGAAGCGAGCTTTTTCTTAAATGATTGTGGAAGAATAAAGGCTAAGCCATTTTTGCTGCTGGGTATGTCATTTTTTTCCACATTAACAACAACTGTAAGACAAGAAAAATTCTCCCTACTCACAGATAAGTTTGTGATGTCCATAACTTCCTATGCCATGCCGGATACTGTGGACACTTCATTCCAGATTTCAGCAAAATTGTTGAGCCATTCCTCGCTATAATGCTTGAGGATGTCATTTAAAATGAAACAAATACTCGTCAGACAGCATTTGATACTTTTAAGGATAGGCTGGTCACAGCCCCTGACTTGCAATTGACTATGGAACCTTCCTGCCAAGGGCATTACAGGGATCAAAATCTTTGTCAATTTAAAAGCGAGACTCGGTGCAAATTCACATGTTAATCTGATCTGTTGTCATCCTCCTTTACTTTACTATTACCATCATCGCTGGTAACTGATTCGAATCTGAATATCGCCCTAAAAATTACAGAATTCAATAAAGAAGCACACCATAACATCCCTAGTTAAAGATTTCGTGCTGCAGCAATATCCAACCTATCTCTTGAATTGATGAGAAACCTAATTGCTCTGAGGATATTACCAAAACAAAAAAAATTCAAAGTGCAAGAGGCGAAGGCTTACCATTCTTGCTTAAGATGGGGCGGAATATCGACCATCCACTCTGGCAGCATAAACTGGCGAGAGAACCAGTGGCGTGCGCTCGCCCCCTTGAGCTTCGTGGCCTCGTGCGCCTCTATCTTATCAACTGCCTTGGAACTTCCTGACGACGGGGCCTCCTCTTCTTCTGGAATAAAATATGTGTCCCCATCGTTAATCCTCGCGTCGTTCGCCACATCATCTAATGGCTGCTGCTGCTCAGGGATATGTTGGTCGTCTTCTTCGGGTGAAGAGGAGAGCAAGGCGGAAGCGAGGCGCCTTGCCTGAAGTTGTGAGTCCCGGCGGTTGTGGTTCTGACGCTGCAATGCCAATTCTCTGCGCTTCTGTTGATCGGAAAGTATGCGCTTGTGAACTCGGCGTGAGGGCGTGGCAGGGCCTGCCATGGATTACTTGCAAGGAGGTCAGCAACCCTGTTAACGCCTTTACAGAGGTTTTGCTCTGCTCTGCTTCAGTTATTGTCTTCTTTAATGGCAGGGCCCTCAAATTTTGAATCAAGTCATATATTTCTTTAAACGACATAAATTTGTGTAGAAAAACAGAAAATATATTATGTGGAATGAATTTTTGTTTATGAGAGAAAATATATTTGTCGAGAGTAAAACGCACCCTATAAATTTGTTCAAATGGATGAATTAAGTAGTTGAAAATAATTAAATAATTTGAGAAGAAACAAGTGCCACATAGTGGTTAGTACTTGCTTTTATAGTATTTTAATTAGCAAATATATAATCTATATATAAAATACGCTCAGATGTATTTTGAGGCATTTAAGTTTTTTGAACGCCTCGAGATACATCTCGACGTATTTTATATATAGGTTATATATTTGATAGTAGCACGGCATGTGTAACACATTGAATAAATTAATATATATAGGATTATGATTAGAGTTAGCATTTAGGATTAGGGTTTATATCATGGTTAGGGTTAGTATTAGGGTTAGGGTTTGGTTTAGATTTATTATTATGATTAGGGTTAGGGTTTAATGTTAAGGTTGGGTTTATGGTCATAGTTAGTGTGAGAATTATGTTAGGGTTAGGGGTAGAATTATGGTTAGGGTTAGGGTTTGGATTATAATTATAACAAGTTTCAGGTTAGGAATAAGGCTTTGGTTAGTGTTAAGGGTAGGGTTGGAATTACTATTAAGTTTTGGATTGGAATTATAATTAAGGGTGGGGTAAAGATTTATATTTGGTCAGGGCTATAGTTTGGGTTAGGGTTAGGGTCAAGGTTAGGATTAAGGTTAAGATTAGCATTAGGGTTAGGATTTGGTTTACGATTATGATTATGGTGAGGGTTAGGGTTTAGACTTATGATTAGGGTTATAGCTAGCATTAGGATTGAGTGTTAAGGTTTAGTGTTATACATTGAATAAATTAATATAATTAGGGTTATGGTTAGGGTTACAATTTATATCACAGTTAGGGTTAGCATTAGGGTTAAAGTTTATATCATGGTCAGGGTTAGCATTAGATTTAGGGTTAACCATTTAGGATTAGGGTTTAGCATTTAGGTTTATGATAATGGTTAGGGTTAGGGTTTAGGCTTATGGTTAGGGTTATAGTTACAATTAGGGTTTTGTGTTAAGGTAAGTGTTAGCATTAAGTTTATAGTTAGGGTTAGAATTTTGTTCTATGGTTAGGATTATGTTTAGGGTTTACATTAATGTTCGGGTTAGGGTAAGAATTATGGTTAGGGTGAGGAAATGGGTAGGATTGGGATTATTATTATGATTATAATAGAATGATAGAATAATAGTTATGGTAGGTTTAAGTGCAAGATTAGGATTAGTGTTAATGTTAGAGTTCGATATTAATGATAGATAAGCTAGTTTACAGTGGCAACGCAACTATCACTAACCTGAACCCAAACCCTAATCCTAACCCTATTTCTAACCCTAACCCTAATCCTAATTCTATCTCTAACCCTAACCCTAATCCCAATCTTAAACCTAACCCGAATTAATTTAATGTTGACTCCATCATAGCCCTAACTCTAACCTTAACCCATTAAACTATCTTAAGTCTATTTGAACCCAACCCTAATTGTGTCATAACCCTAACTCTAATTGAACTCTAGCCCTAACTTTGAAAGACATTGCTCCCTTCATAGAAACCTCAATCCTAATCATAATTCTATCTCTAACCCTAACCCTAACCCTAATGTTGGTTGTATCTCTAACCTAACCCCAACTAATCCTAACCCTAACCCTAATTATAACCTAACCCTAGTCTTCACTCTATCTCTAGCCAAAACCCTAAACCTAATCTTAACCCTATCTCTAACCCTAATTGTAACCGTAATGTTGGTCGTATCTCTAACCTAACCCCAACTAATCCTAACCCTAACCCTAATTCTATCTCTAATTGTAACCTAACCCTAATCTTCACTCTATCTCTAACCAAAACCCTAACCCTAAACCCAATCATAACAAAAACTTAACCCTAACCCTAATCCTAATACAAACCCTAACCCTATCTCTAACCCTAACTCTAACCCTAATGTTGGTTGTATCTCTAACCTAACCCCAAATAATCCTAACCCTAACCCTAATTTTATCTCTAATTGTAACCTAACCCTAATATTCACTCTATCTCTAGCCAAAACCCTAACCCTAAACCTAATCATAACAAAAACCCCATCCCTAAACCTAATTCTATCTCTAACCCTAACCTTCACCCCAATCTTTACACTATCTCTAACCCTAATTGTAACCCTAATCGTAACCCTTTTTGTAATGATAATCCTAACCCTAACATTAGCACTAACCCGAACCCTAATCCTAATTCTATTTCTAACCCTAATCCTAATTATATCTCTAACCCTAACACTAACCCTAATCCTAACCCTATCTATAACCCTAAGCCTAAGCCTAATCATAATCATAATCCTAACATAAACACCAACCCCTATCCTAATCCTAATTCTATCTTTAACCCTAACCCTAACCCTAACACTAATTGCAACACTAATCCTAATTATATTTCTAACCCTAATTATAACCCTAATTCTAATTTTATCTTTAACCCTAACCCTAACCCTAATCATTACACTATCTTTAATCCTAACCCTAACCCTAATATGAACACAAATTACAATCCTAATCCTAATTCTACTTTTATCGCTAACCTAAACTCGAACCCTAATCCTAACCCTATTTCTAACCCTAACCCTAACCTTAATACTAACCCTAAACCTAATTCTATCTCTAACCATAACCCTAATCCCAATCCTAACCCTAACCCTAATTAATTTAATGTTGGCTACATCATAACCTAACCCTAACCTTAACCCCAATTAAACTATCTTAAGTGTATTTGAACCCTAACCCTAATTATGCCATAACCCTAACTCTAATTGAACTCTAGCCCTAACTTTGAAAGACATTTCTCCCCTCACAAAATTGTCAATCCTAATCCTAATTCTATCTCTAACCTTAACCCTAACCCTAATCTTGGCCCTACCTCTAACCTAATCCCAGCCCTAATTCTATCTCTAATTGTAACCTAACCCTAATCTTCACTCTATCTCTAACCAAAACCCTATCCCTAAACCTAATCATAACAAAAACCTCAACTCTAAACCTAATTCTATCTCTAACCCTAACACTTACCCTAATCTTTACCATATCTCTAACCATCACCCTAATTGTAACCCTTTTTGTAATGCTAACCCCAACCCTAATCCTAATTTTATCTTTATGCCTAACCCTAACCATAATATTAGCACTAACCCGTACCCTAATCCTAATTCTATATCTAACCCTAATCTTAATTCTATCTCTAACCCTAACACTAACCCTAATCCTAACCCTATCTATAACCCTAACCCTAAGCCTAATCATAATCATAATCATAACATAAACACCAACCCCAATCCTAATCCTGATTCTATCTCTAACCCTAACCCTAAACCTAACACTAATTGCAACACTAATCCTAATTCTATTTCTAACCCTGATTGTAACCCTAATTCTAATTTTATCTTTAACCCTAACCCTAACCCTAATCCTTACACTATCTTTAAGCCTAACCCTAACCCTAACCCTAGTCTAAACACAAACCACAACCCTACTCCTAATTCTATTTCTATCACTACCCTGAACCCGAACCCTAATCCTAACCCTATTTCTAACCCTAACCCTAACCTTAATACTAACCCTAATCCTAATTATATCTCTAACCCTAACCCTAATCCCAATTCTAAACCTAACCCTAATTAATTTAATGTTGACTCCATCATAGCCCTAACTCTAGCATTAACCCTAATTAAACCATCTTAAGTCTATTTGAACCCTAACCCTAATTGTGCCATAACCCTAACTCTAATTGAACTCTAGCCCTAACTTTGAAAGACATTACTCCCCTCACAGAAACCTCAAGCCTAATCCTAATTCTATCTCTAACCCTAACCCTAATGCTGGTCATATCTCTAACCTAACCCCAACTAATCCTAACCCTAACCCTAATTCTATTTCTAATTGTAACCTAACCCTAATCTTCACTCTATCTCTAGCAAAAACCCTAACCCTAAACCTAATCATAACAAAAAACTCATCCCTAAACCTAATTCTATCTCCATCCCTAACCTTTACACTATCTCTAACCATCACCCTAATAGTAACCCTATTTGTGATGCTAACCCCAACCCTAATCCTAATTTTATCTTTATGCCTAACCCTAACCCTAATATTATCACTATCTCGAACCCTAATTCTAATTCTATTTCTAACCTCGATCCTAATTCTATCTCTAACCCTAATCCTAACCCTATCTCTAACCCTAACCCTAACCCTAATCATAATCATAATCCTAACATAAACCCCAACCCCAACCTAATCCTAATTCTATCTCTAACCTTAACCCTAACCCTAATCTTAACACTAACTGCAACATTAATCCTAATTCTATTTCTAACCCTAATTGTAACCCTAATTCTAATTCTATCTTTAACCCTAACCCTAACCCTAATCCTTACACTATCTCTAATCCTAGCGCTAACCCCAACCTTAACCCTAATTTGAACACAAACCACAACCTTAATCCTAATTCTATTTCTATCACTAACCTGAACCTGAACCCCAATCCTAACCCTATTTCTAACCCTAACCCTAACCCTAATACTAACCCTAATCCTAATTCTATCTCTAACCCTTACCCTAATCTTAATCCTAATCTCTAACCCTAACCCTAACCCTTACTCAAACCCCAACCCTAATCCTAATTTTATCCCTAACCCTAACCCTAACCCTAATCTTGACCCTATCTCTAACCATAATTCTATCTTTAACACTAACCCTAACCCCAATTGAATCTATTGAACCCTAACCTTGATTAGACTCTAACCCTAACCTTGAACCTTAAATAAATCATAAAATTATAACCTTAACCTCTAACCAAATTGAACCCTAAACCCTAGTTAAACCTTAACCCTAATTGAACCTCAACCCTAACCCTAATAATGACCTTAATTAAACCCTAATCATAATTCAAATTGAAACTTAAACCTAATTTGATCCTAGTCCTAATTGAACTCTAATACTAACCCTAACCCTAATTGAATCCTTATTGAACCCTAACCTCTAACTTACTTAACCCTAAACTCTAGTTGAACCTCAACCATAATCCTAATAATTGAACCTCAACCCTAACCCTAATAATGACCCTAATTAAACCCTAATCATGATTCAAATGGAAACTTAGTCTTAATTGGACCCTTACCCTAATCATAATTAAGAAACAAATGGAAACTTAGTCCTAATTGGACCCTTATTTTTGAAAGTTCTTCCCTCACCCTAGGTGAGAGGAGATTGTTTTTTATCCATTTCTTTTTTATACAAAATTTCTTATTTTCTTTCTTAGTGTTATTTCTATGGTATTATTACATCCTTCACTTCAATTGAGCTAGAAGTTAATTTATTGTGAAATTGTGGCAACATTTTGAATTAGATAATTAATAACATGCACTAAAATACTTTAAATTCTAAGACAAGTAAGATGCATACTCATTGTAGGGATTTTGTGGTGCATTTCAAAAAGAGCTTGAAGTGCATGTACACCATCCTATGTGAAAGGTATATTTTTTTAGGGACACAACCTAAAAAATCTACATCGAATATAATGATCAACTAAAATAAACTTATTATTTACCACTATATTAAAAATTAATGAGAGAATACTAATGCTAAATATAAATCCCATTAACAAATTGGGCATCACCCAATTTAGCATGTAAGTTATATTTGAGAATACAATTAGACATTGATCAACCAATAAAGGCAAAGGATAAATTATTTTTTATGTTTAGCTACAAGATTGCTTTGATTATTGAACCTTAACAATAATATATGTAAATATTTGTGCTTTCTTCTATCTTATTTGAATATGGAATTTTCAATGTAATGAATTTTTACATATTTTTCTTCATCAAAATTTTACAAACTTCTTATGGGCTTTCGAATAGGAAACAAATTTTGTGCTGCCAAATCCAAGATTTGAAGTAAATAAAATTGTATTTGCTAGAACATCATTCACATGGTGTGTTCCTCAAAATATTTCCTTTGTCCAAAGACATTAAAAAATCACATAATTAATTATTAACAATAGACAAAAAAATTGATTAAAAGATTTTTTCTCAAATAAATAAAATAATTCAAAAATAACATCTCTTCACTTTTTTGATAGATGTTAATAGTCTTCATTTTAAAAATACAATGCTATATAATTAATAACATCATCATCATTATATATATAGAACAGTAATTTATTTTTATTTTAGTTAATAGTATTTTGATAGATGTTTTGATTAAGGAAAAAATAGGTTTTGAATGGACCTGAAACCATTTACAACAGGTTTTGAATGGACCATAAAGCATTAACAAGTAGGTTTTGACGGCCCCCAACCCGAAACCCTAAACCCTAAACCCTAAACCCTAAACCCACATGAAGAGGAACCAGCGACAAAGAATTAAACACACAACCAACCAACAACAAACCAACAATAGAAAACCAACAGAAAATCAAGAAAACCCAGAACTGCAAGGAACAAGAAAGGTTTTAATGGGAACCTAAAACCCAAAACACAACCAAGTTAAACAGGGGAACTTGGACCCAGACCAAGATTAAAGGGGAGTCTAGAACCCACTTACATTCAAAAAATAGGAACCAAAGTCCCTCATATCATACCGGGTTTTACAAGGGACCTTAAACCCGTAGGCCACAAAGATAACAACAATCACCACTAGGCAAGAGGCCAACCAGCCATACTAACAAGAATAATAAGATCTCTTGCACCATCCCCACACTCAAAGAGTTGAATCACACTCCACCTCAAAAGGAGTCAAGTGCCCTCTATAGGAGCAAACATCTTGAAGAGCCTTACCACCACTATTGTCAAATTGTAACAATAAACAACCCCACCTCCACATGAGTGTGCACCACCTCAAAAGGTACTGAAACAGAGATGACCAATAGCAAGGATAACACCTCCTCCAATCCACAATCCCAACTCTACCTCTAGAAGAGAGGGCTCCACCTCAAAAGGAGTGATCTTCACCTCAAAAGAAGACTTAGATTGAAGAAAAAAGAAGAGAGCAACCCTCCCAATAGCAAGAAAACCATGACATCCATCAACGAATCGAGACAAAGAGGGAACAAGAGAGTCACAAGGGTATACCCAATAGAAACACTAAATAAAGCAACATGGGCATCACAAAGAAAAAGAACATGAGGAGCAGCCCCTCCAACCCAGCCAAAACCACCATAAGCCTTTCATCTAGAAAATACTACTCCAACACCTCCACAAAAGCAAAAAACACCTCCAAAGGAACATTAGCAGCACCCTTAATGGCCAAACATAGCTGGGCCATGAGACCCCACAACTAGAGAAAACACTCCCAGAAGGAGAGCCAAACCATTCCCACAGAGGGGTCAAGCCAAGAAATCATCCCTCATTCTCTACAGAATAACAATAACAAACAAGGGGGGAGAACCCATAGCAGAAGAAAGGCAAAGATAACTACTCCCACACAAAGATTCACCATTGCACACTAGAGCAATTCCACATCACAACCCATCGACCAACCAAGGACTGGGGGAGAAGACAACCCCAGACCCACAAGAATCAACAAGGGAATGAAATATAACCATGAAGCGCAACCCACCATGAGGACCAGCACCACTCCAACTCGGAGGTAAACACACAGAGAAAAAAGGAGGGAAACAAACCACTCCATAGGGGCCTCTAAAGAAGATAGATCATTAGGCTCAACACTCTCAAGGCCGACCAAACCCAAGACATACATCTAGGGCCTCTATGTAAAAACCACCCAAGAAGGAGAAAGAAGCAAATCCCCCCCCAAAAAAAAGCCCTCACAGGATGCCAAACCAAAGAGCCAGAGAGATAGCCAGCCGAGCCTAGGTGAGCAACATCAACACCAAGACCGACCAACAGTCCCACCATGCACACCCCACATCCCAAACCATAGCCACACCAAGACGGGAGCCTCAGAGTAGAGGAATAACCTTGAAGAAAGCCTGCCTCCAACTACCAGCCCAACAGAATGCCCTCCTCCATCCACATATAGCAAGAGGGACCACTAAGAAAATCCAGAAGAGGCCTCCCACAGAGAAAAATAAGCAAAACGCCATCCACCATAGCAGGAACAACCACAACCGTGACCAAAGCACAAGGAAGAGGGAGCCCATCCAAAACACGCCACCCATCCACCTCGTCATCCTCAAAACTCTCAATACCCTCTGAAGATTCAAAATTTCCTTTCCTGCCCCAATGAGATCCTACAGGAACATGGGAAGAAAGTCATCGAAACCAACAAACATTGCAGAACAGAACACTAGAAAAGGTCGGCAAAAGCCCAACAACTAGAAGCTCCCAATCGCCAACAATGCACACTAGAGGGAAGGTGAGACCCTTCTGCAACACCCAAGGATCCTCGCCCTGATTTGAGACCTGGCTTACACTAGAATCAATTTGAATTTTCTCCCGGCCATAGCTCTCTAACTTCTAAAAACAAATGGATTCAACTAAATCTATCATGTGGTGGATTTATCTTGTTGTACAATCAACTTTATCCTACCAACGGAATGTTCTTATGCCATTCTCATAATTTTATCTTATTATTGGATTGAATTGGTGGCATTTTATAAATTGATATTGAAAGGCTTTCAAGATAATTTGTGTACACTTTGTGCTACGCCTTTTGGTTGGAATTACGAAATTGCTGATAATATTGACTACGAAATGAATTTGCACCTGCATGAGCCTTCTTGCTTCTTATCTTTTATCATACTAGTACTCCTAGAATTTTCTTTGACAAGTTAAAAGTATTGGAAATTACTACTTAGGTTTTATTTGAAGTTGTATCACATCAAGAAATAAAAATCATGAAACATTGTAAACATATTCTTTGAAAAAAAAGAAAATCATGAATGTGACACACCCCCCATATGATTAGTGTAGTGTAGACATTATAAAGCTTAGAATAGTTTACTCCTCAGTTTCAGTAAGCAGTAAGAAGGGTGCCTCCCCTTTCTGAGAAGAGAGATTTCATCTCACAATAACTATGGCTGAAAATCAAGTTTTGTAATCTGTAAAGAGATTACAAAATTTTCACCCAACAAAATATTAAAATTTATTCCTTTCCATGGCCACTATAGTGGTTGCATATGGTTCCAATTACAAATAGAATTCATTGAATACTATTATATTTAATTGATTTCTTTCAAAATTTCAAAATTTCCATTTTTTAGCCATGACTATAAAAAAAGATTATGGATTCCTATATAATTTAAATTTAAATTGAAGATAATGTTGTTGTTCATATTTGGATCAAAAGAGACTTAGATTTTGCAGTAAATCTTAATTAAAAAGTTAAAAATTTAAGCATTCATCAATGGTGGAAATGGGAGTTTTTTACTTTTACATTGAAAAATTATTTAGAAAATTTTGAATTGGGAATGAATTTGGATGAATAAGAATGGGAGAAAACATGAATACTTTTTTTTTTTTTTTTTTATAATCCAATTTTGTTGCATTTATTTCTATTCCACACTCAAATAGTGGTTTGACATTATTTGAGGTATAATGTGTAGGAAAGGGGTGGCTCTTGACATTGTGCTAAATTTCAAAGTAATTTTGAGGCTACGATGAATGAGTTATTAATTAAGCTATAATTAAAATTCATGGGGTAAATAAAATGAAGCAAAATATTAATTCAACAACATACCTAGAGCACTTGTAAAGGACTGGTATGATACATTAGGGACATGCCACATTCTAATGTAATTATATGTCACTTGATCCACTTGCATCTTCTTACAATCACTTCTTGTTGGGTGAAGATATCTTTGACGACAAAATTTGGGACATATGCCACAATTGTGGCTCCTACTAGATAAGACTCAAAATTCTCCACCACCTTAACCAATGCATAAGATTGTGTCTCCACCATATCATACTTGATTTTTGTAGCCTACAATGATTTTCTAAAGAAAGAAATAGGCTTCTCAAACCCTTCATTATTTTTCTGTAATAAAATTGCAACAATTGTATGGAATGAAGAAAAATAAAATAAATGGAATGGATTTGCAAAGTCAAGATAATTTAGCACAGGAGCCTTCCTTATTTATTCTTTTATACTTTGAAATACTTTTGTTGGGTCTTCACTCCAAGAAACAGATTCACCTTTCTTCAACATCTTTGAAATGGGCCTTGTGACTTATGCAAAATTTGTCACAAATCTCCTTACAAAATTAACTTGTCCAAAAAAGGACTAGATACCCTTAATGGTTTTTGGTTAAGGAATTTTATCTATGGCTACAACTCTTTTTGGGTCAATTATGATCCCTTCTTTTGATACAATGTGACCTAACAATTTTCCTTCAGTCACTCCAAACACACACTTCTCAGGGTTTAGATAGATAACAACTCCAAAGCCCTAGATTTTTTTCCAAGTGCATGCAATGATCTTCTTCTTTCTTTGAATATGTAGTTAGGTCATCTTGATAAACAACCATGAAGATGCCTATGAAATCTGAGAAGGAAACATCCATTACTCTCTGAAATGTTGCTCTTGCATTTGTTAAGTCAAATGGCATTCTGACATAGAAATAAGTTCCCCAAGGTGTAGTAAAGGTAGTCTTATACTATTCAGACTCCTTAACCTTGACCTGGTTATACCCTAAAAATCCATCCATCATTGACAACAACTCACAACTAGTCACTTTGTGCAACATTGCCTCCATATTTGGCAATGGGTAGTTATCCTTTAATGAAGATATATTTAGACTTCTGAAATCCACACATAATCTAATATCTTCCTTCATCTTCCTCACTGGAACTAATTTTAAAACCCATGTAGAGTACCTTATTGGCTTGATGATTCCTCCATCCCCAATTTTCTTTAATTATTGTTGCATCTTGGGTGCTAGTGTACGATTGATTGGTCTTTGATTCTACCTAAATGGTTTAAAATCTACACTGAGAGGAATTTCATGTTGAAAAAAATCCTCCCTATAGGCTTTCAAGTCATCATATGACCAAGCAAAGACATGCTTATGTAGTGATGAAAAATGTATCCCTTTACATTTTCTCACTTGTTTGGGTCTTCCTAGTTAAAACAGACTTAATTGTGCCTTAATTTAGTGTTGTAAGGTGTATCCCTTTACACTTTCACACTTATTTAGGGAACCCTTAATTAATTGAGCTTAATTATGCCTTAATTATCCCTATAATTCATTTACAATCCTAATTAATTACATTTTCCGAAGGGGAAACCCAACATTAATTAATGCCTAAACATAACACCTTACATTGAGTAATGTGTGTTCCAAGAATTAAGGCCTGGGACCCATTCACCCATGGGTGAATGGGTCCTCCCTAAGATCTTGGGTGAATGGGTCCTCCCTAAGATCTTGAGCCCATTTTTAAATCATGTTTTGGTGTTTTTTTATGATCCTAAATTCAAATTTCAAATGTCAGCTTGTAATGTTTTAATTTCAGGAAATTAAGGATAAATGTCTATATATAAATACAAGGTTATTTCATCAAATCAACTAGAGGTCTGAAGAAAAATTTCACAAGAGAAAATATTATTGTCAAGAGCATTCAAAAGCATATTTCTCATCATTTTTTGCAACATTCAAGATCTCAAGCATCATTTCATAGCTATGTTCATTCATGCATGTTTTTAGAGCTAAAATTGTGATGTAGGTTTCAAGATCTAATCCAAGCATTCAAGTCAAAGATTCAAAGCAAGATTAAAGTATCAAGATCTATATCCATTGAAGCCATTTCATGCAAGATCAACATCAAAATTTTAGTCCTTCAAAGGTTTAGTCAAGGGTTTGGTGAGTTGCAACATTGAGTTGTTCATTCATCATTCTTTCATTCATGCTATTTCATTTCATTTCAAGGTTTAATTACCAAAATGGGGTTTGACCAAGGTAAACCCCCATTCACCCAAAAAAAAATTTCCCCTCTCTCTTTGTGTGTTGCAGATTTATAGGTGCATAGGTTGAAGAAAAGTTGAAGATCTCAAAAGTGTAAAATTGCAAAGTTTCATTTGTTGTCACCTTTGTTATCATCTCATAGAAACTCAGATCTTGGATTTATTTCTAACATTCTGACACTACTACTTGGAAAAATTGGAAGATTCAGATCTGTATCAGACGCTCCCAAAAGTTGCGAAAAACCCTAATATTGGACCCATTCACCCCTAGGGAAATGAGTCCCATCCAACCTTTAGAAACTCACTTTTGATGACTGGTAAAGACAATTTTTCCTTTCTTAGATCTATAATTTAATTTCTAGTTTTTGTTATTTTGAGTTTAATATTGTTGTTTCAAGTTTAATTTGGCATAATTGGGTTGATTTTCTATTTTTAATATTTCTCCCAAAAGTGCTTGGCAAACCTAACCCCCTGTCCTTTATGTTGGTATGTTTGTCGTTGCACCAAAAGATTGACCCATCAACGCCCGCTACAAACACTAGAATTACCCAGATCCATGGGAGGCAGTTAAACCATGTCACGAATCCCAAGGGGGAACACTAGTGATTATTCCAACAATCCCCCCCTCAGTGTTACCCAAGGGGATTCAAACCCATGACCCAAGGATCTGATACCAATTGTTGGTATGTTTTCCGTTGTGCCAAAAGATCAACCCATCAATGTCCGCTACAAACACTAGACTTACCTAGATCCACAGGAGGTGGTTAAACCATGCTATGAATGCCAAAGGGGGATGCTGGCAATTAGTCAAACACTTTAGTCATAAGGAAATATGAAGATTCACTCGTTGAGTTGACTCACCTAAGGGTTGTAAGTCAATTCTTTGTGTGGATCTCATTTCCTAATGAAATTAGAGTACAACTTTTTTTCCCTCTTTGAATCTGTTATCCACTGAAATTGCACCATGTTGAACCTAATGTTCAACACCTCAGTGTAACATGGGAAGACCTCTAAAGATGTGGGTTTCTTGTAAATAGAGGTGTTGAACATCAGGTTCAATAGGGTGCAATTTCATTGGATAACATTTTTGGCATGCCCGGTGGGACAGAGTTAGAAGTAAAATTCCTAAGTCTTGTTGTTTTGATGTGTTGACGGTGAGCTAATAGCCTTTTAGAGGTCATTTTTAAGCATATCTGGTGACTTTGTGTGGAGGAAAGGATCAATGTGTTTGTTTATATGAGAAAAATAGAAACCAGAAGTTCAAAAGCTGTAGAGTTTTTGCATTTATCTCCTCTAAGAAGAAAAGGGAGAACTCTCAGAAGGATTGTTCCTTCTCTTAGAGTTCAGTCAACACCACCTGGTGTCAGTGATAAGACACTATTTTCATACAAAAGGAGAAGAAGAAGAGACCCTCTAGCTAGGCATTCAACATATCCTACTCTTAGAACATAACTTTCTACCTCCTCATTTGGGGTTTTCAATTGTTCAACCAATAGTATTACTGCTACAACAAATACTTCTCAACCAGGTTTAAGTTCTACTTCAACAAGTATACCAATGCATTCCAGCTCAATGGCAGCACCAAGGGCCTTTACTTTCATACCGTTCAACCAGGGTAGTCCCCTTAATCTAGTGCAACATGATGACATTCCATTGGCAACATTAAAATGGCTACCAGAGTTTACTGGAGAAGGACAAGTAACACCTTTTGAACATATCAGAGATGTGGCAACATTTTGCAATGTGCATCATGTGACACAAGAAAATGTAGTTGTGAGATTGCTGGATGCATCTTTCAAGAGAAAGGCATTGGAATGGTTTAGAAGCTTGCCGGTGGGTTCTATAAGAACATGGGATGAGCTTGGTGATGAATTTACCAAATTTTTTGAGGAAAAATCTGATCACCTATCTTTGGTAGAGCATTTAACAACCATTAAAAGCCCCCCCCCAAGAACAAATGGCAGACTTCAATATCCGATTTCAAAATACTTGGAATAGAATACCTGCTACAGTAAGGCCTTCTGCTGATTATGTGTTTTTATACTATTTGAAAAGTTTAAATAGTGATATCTTAGTCATGATACAGTCCATGGGGGGTATATCTTTACCTCGGGCTTATAATATAGCTATTAAGGTAGAAAATAACCTCATTCAAGCAGGAAATTTAGCACCTAGGCCGCCTATGCCCTACTTCCCTGAAATTCAATCAAATATGCCATTGCAAATGCCATCTTTAGCCCCTTTACCTATTGTTCCAGCATTACCCATTGCTGTGAGTTAGGGAGTGTCAACTGCAGGACCATCAAGTGAATTGAAAGAGATCGAGTCTAGTCAGCATAAGATAGAAAGCATTTTACAAACTATGGTAAATGAGTTGATCAGCATGAAGAAACAGTATCAAGGGGCAAGGCCAAATTTCCAACAGCAGAACCAACATCAAGGTCAGAATGCAAATTAGTCTTATCAAAATCAGGGATATCAATATCAGCAAAATAGGCAACCCTATCAAGGTGCTTATTAGAGGAAAAATGTTAATCAGAGACCATTTCAATCTTATAATCCAACTCCTCTTAATGCTGTAAATCCAGTGAAAGATATGGTTCTAGCCCAGAATAACCTTGTGATAGAGAATGAATGGTGTTATGCGTGTAACCAAGCACATAACCCAGCCTCATGCTCAAATGGGGTAGTTAATCAGGCATTTATGGTCCAAAATGATGTCAGTCTACAGCCAGATGCACCTATTAATATACCTGAACAACAACTAGATATACATTTTAATGAGACTGCATTTTTAAATTGGAAAAGTGAGGAGTTCTATGGTGTGAATGTTGATTCCACAATTGCAGCCAATACACGAGCTAAGAAAAGAGCTCTGGAGGTGGAGCAATTAGCTGATAAAGACAAGGAGCCTATAGTTGTAGAAGCATCATCCACAACTATTCTAAATGTACCAAAAAGAACTACTGTCCCACTAATCAATGAGCAACCTCACAAGAATAAAGAACCGACTACTGCTAAAGTACATTAGAGTGTACCTTACAACATTGTGGATAGTATGAAGAAGATTAATGAGAATATGACCATGTGGGACTCCTTAAGCATTCTTGGACAGGCTGATCTACTTAAAAGGGCATTATCTGAAGATGTAAATCCTGAACAAGTTGCTGTTGATTCCCAAAAGGTCGTAATGGCTAATGATGATCAAGAGAAAGTTGCTAATCCCAGTAGCAAAAGGGAATCTGTGATTCAAGGTAAGAACATGAGACCTCCTCCGTTCTATGTTTCATTGATTATTGGAAAAAATTAAGTGCACAATTGTATGGTGGATAGTGGTGCTACCTATTCTGTGATGCCCAAGCAAGTAGCTGATTAGTTAGGCTTACATTATGAACCTTTAGAGAAAGGGGTAGTCCAATTGGATGGCTCATCTATTAGTACAGTGGGTCTTATCAAAGATGCTAGCTTAATTATGCATGCTTGCCCTAATTTTTCAATTTTCCAAGACATCTATGTGGCAGATTTGCCTCCGTATTTTGGGTTATGTTTGTCAAGAGAGTTTACGACTAAAATAGGGGGATAACTTTCATCTGACTGGTCTCACATGTTTTTTCGTACTAGGTATGGGACTAAAGTAACCATTAAGTTTGAGTTACTTGCAAAAGACAATATAGAACCTTATATACCTAGTGCAATGAATACCAATTGCATAATTTTTGAACAAGACGAGCATGCTGCTATCTTTCATCCTCACATTGCTGTCAATGATATTCTTGATATACTTTTAGATGAATGGGCAACAGGCCAAACTTCTAGTGCTGAAAGTGACTTGGTGTCGGATGCTGGTATGGGTAACTACATGTTTCAAGAAGCTAATGTAGTGATGCCTAACTTGGTTAAGAGGTCAGTGAATGATTGTGATCAGTAACATAAAGTTTGGGAAAAGTATTTTGATGGCTCAAGGAGAAGACATGGCACTGGTGGGGGTGCATTATTGGTTTCCCCAAGAGCTAAAAGATATTATGCAGCCTTTAGGTTTGCATTTTCGTGCACCAATAACACAACAAAATATGAAGGTCTCATTCAAGGGCTGGAATGGGTGAGGAAATGTGGAATTAAGTGTTTAAAGGTGCATGGGGACAATGAATTGATAGTAAATCAGGTTAGAGGCCTAAGTGCTATTAAAAATGATGTTTTTAAATTGTATAAGCACAGGGTTTGGGACCTCATTGAGGATTTTGAGGCTTTCAATATTATTTCAATTCTAAGAAAACATAATCAACATGTTGACATATTAGAAGATGTGGGAGCTCAGTTTGACATTCCAAACAGTGCAAGAAAGGAGTGTAATCAGCAGCACATCAAGGTTATTATCAGGCCTTCAATGCTCGACAACAATGTTAACTGGCAGGTCTTTGAGAGTAATGAGGAAATTCTGCAATTTCTGCTCGAAGAGGACATGTTTGGAGCATCTAATTAGGATAAAATCAAACATTAGTATGGAGACCAGGTACTGCAATTAAAGAACAACAAGTTGCCTAAGGGTTTGGTTACCCTAGAAAGTATTTTCAACTCTAATGATCAGGCTAAAAGTAACAAATCCAATTTACTAGTTCAACAAAATCATTATGAGGACTTAGAAATTGCACCCAAGAGAAGCCTCAAGATAGGAAAAATAAACACTGCTACTAAAAAGCAACATTTATGTAATTATTCCAAGAATTCATTGACATATTCACTTGGGAATACATAGATTTGAAGGGATTTGATCCACGTCTTGCATGACATACAATAGAATTGGAGCCAATAGCCAAACCCATAAGGCAAAAATAGAGGCTAGTTAATCCCAAACTAGAGCCATTAATGCAGAAAGAAGTCTTTAGACTTATAGAAAGTGGGATTATTTTTCCCATCAAGCATACTAGCTGGGTTGCCAATCTAGTTCCCATCAGGAAGAAGGACAGAGAGCTTAGATTATGTGTAGACTTTAGAGATTTGAACAAAGCTTCTTTAAAGGACATGAACCCTCTTCCATCTATGAAGCAGATTCTTCGATGTGTGTCAGGTTCTGAACGCTTTTCTTTACTGGATGGATATTCTGGTTATAACCAGATTTTGGTAAGGGAAGGAGATCAATTTAAAACTACCTTCACCACAAAGTGGGGCACAATGGCGTATAGGAAAATTCCATTTGGTTTGTCTAACATTGGAGCAACCTTCCAAAAGTCTATGGACATGGCCTTCAACAATTTAATGTATAAGTTTGTTTTAGTATACCTTGATGACATCACTGTCTATTCTAAAAAGAGAGCGGATCACATCGACCATTTGAGGCAGATTTTTGAACGTTGTCGGGAGTTTGGTATATCATTGAACCCCAAGAAATGTGTTTTCTTTGTTCATGAAGGAAGGCTTCTTGGGTATGTAGTATCTAGGAAGGGAATCACGGTGGATCCCAAAAGAGTGGCAGCAATCTTGGAGCTTCCTTTACCTCCGCATAAAAAATGACTTCAAAGTTTCATTGGTCGTATTAATTTTGTCAGGAGGTTTCTCCCTGATATAGCAGCCTTGTTAAAACCCCTCACAACTATGTTAAAAAAGACTGTAGAGTTTAGATGGACCCGAGAAGCAAGGGACAACTTTCAACTAATCAAGGAGGCATTAGCTTCAGCCCCAACACTAGTTAACCCATATTTTAGTAAGGATTTTACCTTGTATGCTTTTGGTAGTTTTGATGTAATCTCTGCAATCTTGGTGCAAAAAAATGTAGAAGGGTTGGAGTAGCCCATTGCTTTTTTCAGCAAGGGTCTGGAAGACTATGAGTAGAAGTATACCTTCGTAGAAAAACAAGTGCTGGCTGTTGTGAAAATTTTGAAGAAATTCAGACATCTATTGTCTCATAACAAAATTCATCTACAAGTGGCACATTCCAGCGTGAAAGAATTTTTACTCAATAAAGATCTAAATGAAAAACGGGCTGGATGGATCACAAGAGTTATGGAGTACGATGTGGATATTCAGGTCACCAAATTGGTGAGGGGAAAAGGTTTATGCCAGCAGCTGGATAACAAAGACACTTCAACAGTAGAGGATGAATGAGACCCAATTTTGGTCAATGTTGGGACAACAGATAATGAAGCTACCAGCTGGTTGCAGGAAATGTCATTTTTCTTGAGAAACGAGGCATGTCCACCTAATCTGAATAGAGCAAAGAGGAGGTACTACCGACTTCAGTCTATTCCTTTTGTCTTTATTGATGATGTTTTATATAGAAAAGATCACAGTGGAGTACTACTCAGGTGTGTTGATAATGATCAAGTGGATCAGATATTACATGAATTCCATGACAGACTTTCTAGAGGTCACTATGCTGCAAGGACAACAACATATAAGATCTTAAGAGCAGGCTATTACTGGCCTGACTTGTTTAAGGATGCACATACATATGTCAGGAGATGTTCCAAATGTGCCTTGTTTTCAGGTAAAGAAAGGCTTGCTACTTTGCCATTGCAACCAATTCAGATAGAGCAGCCGTTTATGAAGTGGGGAATTGACTTCATAGGAGAAATTAATCCACCCTCAAGTGCAGGCCATCGGTGGATTATCACAACAACGAACTACTTTACACGATGGACAGAAGCTTTACCTCTGAAGGAAGCTAATGAAACAACAGTGTTGAATTTTTATGAAGACATAGTTTACAGATTTGGAGTCCCAGATTCTATAATTTCTAATAATTCCCTGGCATTTTTTGGCTTGAAGGTTGTTGATTGGACATTGAAGAATGGCATTTACTTGAACACAAGCTCCAACTATTATCCTCAGGGCAACGGACTTGCAAAGTCCACTAATAAAAATTTGATTAACATTATCAAAAGGACACTTCAAAGCAATCAGAGGGATTGGCATGCCAAGCTAAAGACTACTCTTTGGGAAGACAAAATTACCCCTAAGAAGGTGATTGGGAACTCACCTTACACGTTAGTATATGGTAAAGAAGCAAAATTACCTATTTCTATTGAGTTGCCCGCCTTGGACATTGCTAGGCAGCTGGTCCTATTTGAGCACACTGACCCACTTGCCTTAAGATATACTCAGCTGATGGAGTTAGAAGAAACTAGAAACAAGGCTATGAGGAATATGGAACGTCAGCAAATCCTGACTAAGAGAACATTTGATAAGAAAACTAGATCAAGAGATTTCATGGTGGGAGATCTTGTGCTGAAATGGGATGTTCTAAAAAGCAGGTTGGGCCATCACACCAAGTTTGATAATATGTGGACGGGTCCATTTATTATCAAAGACTATAGAGAACACAATGCTTACCAATTGGTCACAGCTAAAGGTGAAGAGCTTCCTATCCCAGTCAATGGGATATACCTCAAGCCTTGTTTTGAGGTTTGATAAGTTCCTCCATTGTACATATTAGGTTAGGTTTTATGTTTTCAATAAGTGTTTCCGCACTTTGGTTTAATTGTTGTTTCATTCCCTAAGTGTTGTTCTAGCACAGTAAATAGCTTATTTTCAGTTTCTCCTGTTTCTTGGGTTTTGAGCAGCACATTTATGATCCATAAGTTCACGGACATTTTGAGCTTCCATACAAGCTGATGTTTTTTTACGAGTTTTTCCTATTGTCCATTTCCCGATGGACAAGTTTTGGCCTAAGTTTAGTGTTTTATGAGACAAACATCGGTACGTGGTTACCCGGAAATGTTACCGTTACCGCACAAGCTCGATTAGGGAAATTATTAATGTTAAATTTTAGCGCGTGGATTAAATGTGGCTCCCCATGAGGAGGTTAAGCCCGATGCGGGTGTTTGGTTTCACAAGAGGGTCCTCACGGGTATTATTTCATAAGAGCTCGTGGAAAGCATGCCTCGATCAGATTTGGCATAAAATTCCTCAAGAAAAAGGTCGTTGAGACCTTTCAGATGTCTTGCCGACTAACAGTGGGTTCTACTCATTTAAAATATGTCAGTCGCCCAAACATTTTGATCACCGCAGGTCTTAATATGTCTCCCTGACATGCTAAAGTCTCATCGAAAGGTTTAAGTTCGGCATGAGGTCCCGACGACCAAGCAATGTCTCGCCGAAGTGAAATGAGCCCTCGCCAAAACATATAATTTTGCTGAGAAATCTTGCCGAGATGAAGCGGTGTCGGCAAAATATTTCAATTCGGCATGAGGTCATGGCGACTAGGCGGAGTCTCACTGAAAGAATGGAACTCTCAAAAAAATATGTTGAGCTCAGGGAGATGTCTTCCCGAAAGGATAAGGTCTCGGCAAAAGTTGGTGCCTTCGCTATGATGTCTCCCCGATAGAAAAAGTCTCCCCAACAATGAGATAAGCTCACCGAAGGATATTGCCTTCGGCAAAAGGTCTTCCTGATAGCGATTGTCTCGACGACCACTGTGGATATCGGTATGACTTTTGCATTCGCTATGACCTCCTGCCGACAAAGAGATGTCTTGCCGATAGCGATGAATTTGCTAATAGAAAATGGATGTCGATATGAATTTTGTTGCTCAATATGAAGTCTCATCGATAGATGTATGTTATGTCGATGTTGCTATAGAGTATAATCGCATTGGGGAGACACGGCTAGTGTCTCACCGACATGCAATTCATTCTGATGAAGAGCTTTTGACCACTCGGAGAAGCTTGCATGGAGTGAGTTCAACCAATCAGAGGTAGCCAAAGATGAACCATTAACAATTTGACTGTCGTGACTACCCCTGTGAAGAAGATCAATGGAACATAGACAATATGAATTTGCTCTATGAATAAAGCGATGAATCATTTTGATATCCAGGGGGTGGCATCTATAAAGATCTAGGAGGAGATCAAAGACTATTTCCAGAGAGGTCAACTTGCGGAAGGATCTGGAGCAAGAAGAAAGCTAGCAGAAAGGAGAAAACCTCAAGTCCGTGACACCTGGGATCGCTACTAGCAGAAGAGTCTATCTACATTTATAGTAACACTCATAAGCATTCAAGGAAGCTCTTCAAGGAAGTTCAAGAGTAGACACGGAGGCCAGAGGTTGGCACATTAAATGCATTGCAAAAGATCAAGGAGGCCATTCCTAGAGCGACTCTCCACCGACATGAACAACGGGGACGCAACATTAACTTCATTCAAAAGATCTAAGGGCAAATCTTTTATGAAGACCGATATTTTGTAGACCCTAAAAATCAAGGGGCAACACTTTTTGTATATATGGCATTTTTTCCCTTTTTGTAGACAGTTTTGACTTGCATATTCTTCTGCTTTTGTGACTTCTGTGAGTCCTTAGAGGAGAATACTGAGTTTTGTAACTCGTTTACAGACATTGTATGTACAGTTTCACCTTTGGAAATCAATAAAAAAAGTAACTTCTGCCTTCTCAGTTATTTGTTTCATTGAGTGTGTTGAATGATTGATAAATTTACATGTTAGTTTCTCTTATTCCTTGTTAATTGTCTCATTAATAGCACTTTTAAGCAGAGGAAATGTGTATATTGTAGGTCATAGGTTATGTTGGTGATGCAAACAGATTTTAGTTGTGAGGAAAATTTATCATCCTTCTAGAACTGTTTGTATCGTAGCTTTCTTATGAACATCTATGCAATATCATATGAGTGTTGAGTTGTGCGTATTAGCTTTTACTGGTTGATTGAAAACTATGTGTTAATCAGTTGTTCATGATTGAACAAATTTGGTGTATCACCATAGGAGTAATTTTCAATTTTTATGTTCCTTCTCCCTTTACCTCGCAAAGATTAGTAATTAAGTGATATTACCAGTTAGGAGCTGGCCTCATCCGGGGGTTCATTTCAACTTTAGGTGATCCACATCCGTGAAATGATCCCATGTTTCTCTAGAAAGCTCAATTTTTGTAACTTTGCATAGGGTGCATTTTTTAGAGATAACAAGTCCCACTTGTATAGGTAACACAATCAATCCCTTAGAGGATCTCTCTTCTTCATCATAGGATTTTATTGTGATATTCCCTCTAGCATCAATAGCATTTTTAGAATATCCCAGTGCATGGATAAGTTTTAAAGTGCAAATATTTAAACTAGCTCCACCATCATAGAACACGTTTAACATGGTGTTTGTGAATTAAAACCTCAATGTGAAGGGAAACATTGTGGTGATGGGTGAGTGATACGTCATTATTTTCAAAAAATGATAGGCAGTGAAGTGTGGTCAAGTGTCCCACCATAGCCTGGAATTGATCAACTTCCAGATTATTTGGTACCGTGGTGGCTACAAGATCTTGTTCCAAAATATCCTTGTGGGCTGGTGAAATTTTAAGGAGTTCCAATATTGATATTTTAGTTGGAATTTTTTGCTATTGATCAACTATGTTGTATATATTTGAAGGGGTAGCAGTTGTTTTAGATGTAGCTCCTTTCAATATTACTTTGGATTGCCCCCTTGTCACATTGATTGGTTGATGGTCTTGTTTTTCTTTGATTTTAATGACATTAATCTGAATCTTAGTTGCTCGAATATTTGTGATTAGATTTCTTTGTATGATGTCATTAATTTGAGTATTAGATGCACCATTATCTTCAATTGCAAGAATATGAAGAATGGTGTTGTCATAAATGTAGTTTAAATTTTTATCTTTGTTGTTTGCAAAAGAAGATTCTCCCTTTTCATAATTTGGTAAGGTATTTTTGAATGCTCTATGATCATTGTTCATTCGATTTCCTCCTACAAAGATTGTCTTGTTATCAATCAAATCTTGCACTAAGTGTTTTAGCTGCGTGCAATTGTTATTTTTGTGCCCCTTGTTTTTATGAAAGTCACGGTAGTCTGCATCATTCCACCAAGATGGCTTGACTTGTGGTTCCAAATTTTGTACCTCTAGTAATGTGATAAGTCTATGTGTAAGAAGTTCTCTCATTGTTGAGTCGAGTGTCTATCCCAAAGGTGTGAATCTTCTTTGATTTGATGGTTTTTTAAATGATTGTGGTTTAGATTCAACATTGTTGGGATTGTTGTTTCAATTGGCATTTTGATTGATGTCTTGGTTGTTGTTTTGATTGGTCTTGGTGGTAGATGTTGTCAAATTAAATATTGGTTTTGCATTTTGTGTTTCAATTGGAGCGTCATTGTTACCAACATTTCTATTCTTTTGCCAAAACTTTGGTTTATCATTGTTGTTGTAGTGATTCGAGGAGCTTGCATTATATGATCCCTCATTGTATATTTTTAATACCCCTCTCTTGACCAAAGCTTCTTCAATCTTGAGCCCATTTTCAATCATTTTTTCAAAGGTGGGTGGGCATTGTAATTCAATCCTGTAGCTCATCTCATCAGTCAAATTGTCAATGAATAGTTCCATCTTTTCCTCTTCAGGTATGGGATGAGGATACGTAGCAAACAATCTTCACCACCGTTGTAAAAATGAGAGAAATGTTTCACCTTTCTTTTGTTTTGTACTATAAAGGTATTTTATTGGTATCTCATGTTGTATGTTATAGGAGTATTGTGAGATAAACTTGTTGACCAACTCCTCAAAGGATCTAATTCTTGGTAGTAATTTAGAGGACCATTCCATACATTGACCTCCTATCCTTCTTGGAAACAACCTCATCAAATAAGTCTCATCTTGTACAAATTCTAAACTCGTGGTTTGAAACTCCCTCACATGATCTATAGGATCAGTTTTACCATTATATTTATCATGTTTTGGGAATTCACAATGTCTAGGAAATGGTATCATGTCCACACTTGGATCAAAAGGATATGAACAAATGTCTTGTAACAAGTATCTTTTCGTGGTTCATTTTTGCATATCTTGGAGTTGTTGCAAGTTTTACATTTGATGTGTTAAGGAAACCACTTCATCTGTGTTTTGTGGTTCAATTTCAGCTCTTTTGGGTGCTTCTTTCAATCGATTAACATCAAAGTCCTTTAGAAGTTTTGCACCTAGCTCAACTAGCATTAAAAGGTATATTTCTCCATCTTTTTCCAAAACTTTCTCCATAAATTTGTGGAAGTTAGGATCTTGTTGTAAATTTTGGATGTCCTCTTGAGTTATTTCATTAGGTTTAGCTTAATGAAATCTATAAAAAGGACTTTCTTTAGCGATGGTATTTAGAGTTTCAATCTCTTTTTCTTTGAGTTTCTGTCTTTGTGATCTTGTAAAAATGGGCATACAAGTGTTGTAATTTTAACTAAACTTTGATCTTTGTTTGGAGTAGTGCCAAGGATAATAACTAAGTCAAATAGAATGATAAATTCTATTGATGAGACTAAGTTAAATCTAATTATACAGCTTTCTTTCATGATGGTAGGATGAAAAATCCTGATGATGAAACTTAGCTTAATAATCAAAGGTGTGCTTGATAATTTAGGCACTTTAAGGTATTAGATCTTGGTTCAATTTGGAAGAATTTCACTTGAAAAGTCTAGTTTATGCAAGTTTGATACATTGGTCTAACTGAGGAAAACTTTTGTTCTGATAAAAATCTTGAATTCTGATGTTAACTATCTCACGGGTAGTGAAAATAGCTCTTTGGTTTTTTATTTTATAGATGCACTATAAAAAACCTCAAATGTGCTAAAATTTTGCACATATGCACTAAAACAAAGCATGGATGCACTGGTAAACAGACTGTATGCACAGACTATTACTCCTACGCACTAGAAAATAAGCTTGATGTGCTAAAAGATAGGGTCAATGCACCAAAATATAGTTCAAATGCACTGCATGATGACTGAGATGTGCTAAGGTATGGGTCAAATGCGTTCAAACTATCCAGGGATGCGCTAGACTACCCCTAAATGTGATTTCTAGTTAAACATGATAGTTGTGAATGTGCTAAATGGATATGCAGATGTGTTGGAAAGTGGAATGGTTGCGCTAAAGTACACCCTAGATGTGCTAGGAGAATCTACGGATGCACTACAATATGACTCAGATGTGCTACAAGAGGTAAGTAATATGCCAAAATAGAGGATGTATGCGCTAATCTAGAAACGTTATGTGATTTTGATAGTCTATCTGTTTGTTCTGTTTTTAATCAGTAAAAGGGATGTTTCCAAGGTATAAATTTCTAATCAATAGAAATTTGTGTGGTTGTTTTGTTTGTGAATCTTGGGAATTTAGTGCTCTAATTGGATGATTCCTTTTAGAAATAACTTTACACAGTAGCAAGTTTGTAAACATTTGTTTCAAATCTATGTATTAAACAATGAGTGTGTATTCTAGAGATAGGTCTAATTCTTTCAATTTCATAGGTATAACACAAGATAATATAGTTCAAGCACTTTTCTAATCTCAAAGGTCACTAAAAATACCAAAAACCCACAACTTGCAACTATGTCAGCACACACAGCCTTGTCACCCCCTAGAGGGCGCTCGTGTTTTTGCCTTTCCTGAGTCTTAACCAAAGTTGAATCCTCCACTTTTGGCTAGGGTTTCTGATAGTTATATGGTGAGTGTCTTGGGGGTAGATTCTTCCCTCCCCTTGCACTGTGATATAGAAGGTGTT
>VDFB02241772.1:0-19096 GCA_007258455.2 Sequoia sempervirens
GTCATGTGTATATAGTAGCAACTCGAAGGTACAATCCATGATATATCACTAGAACAGTCCTTTAGATACAATCTCATGGTAGGGACAGATCCTTCATGATTATGCCTTGGTAGCCTGATTGGTATGCTTGTCATAGGGTGTTTGTGGTGTGGGTGAGTTTGTGTCATTATCACTCATGGTAGAGTTGATAAGGATAGGCAAAATGCTTAAGGAGCAGTTGCATCAAGAGGCAGTATTACAAAGACAACATTGATCTTACTTAACCAGTACAAAAGAAAGGTATATTCATGTACAAGCATATGAAACAATTACAAGGGACAGGGATAATGTAGTGGACAGGGTACTTTCAATGAGTTTCAGTCAATGATGGTATTTCCTGTAAAGGATTCAAAGGGGACAGTTCATTATTTTCATAAGGATTGAATGTGTGCATTGACATGCCATCATGAAGAGATAAGACCCAAGCCATGGTCCACGGTGGTGGAGAGTACAAGAACAACATTGTGAGTTGAAATAGCAGCTACATATTCTTGCTCCATGATCTAAGGGTCTGATCTTAAGTCTCCCCTTTGAGTCAAAGGTCTGTTTCTCAGTGGAAAGGTCTATTTTGTTACTATTTCCTTTTCCATCTTTTTGAGAAGTGTAGCAATATATAGGTGGTCTGCCCCTTAGATCACAGAGGAATGGGAAGCATAGTGATAGGAAAGTTCAATCAAATCATAATATGGTCAACATTGTATCTGAGATAAGTGACATGAAATGTGTAAGCCCAAGAACAACAACCTTGAGTTTATTGGATAGTCAATTCAATAGAATTTTGAAGCCCTTTCAAAGGCTTTAAACCACATAGGAAGATAGTAAAACATGCAAGTATTTGAAGTGGAGTGAGAAGATGGAAGCATTGGTAATGCCTTTACTTCACTTACAGAATCAAAATGAACAACCTTTCAACATAATTTTTGAACTTGAGAGCTAGCCAAATGAATATCAACAAACTGAAAAAACAAATGCAGGAATTATAAAGGAGAACATTCTACAGTAATGAAGAATTTGATTGCTCATTAAGGTTTCTGAAGCCCTCCTAAATCATGTTCAAAGATCAAACATAGATTTTTTAGAAGAGGTTATGCAAGGTTTTGAAATCATTGGATACAGTCTTGAGTAAAGCCAAAGAACTTGTATGAAATATAGTCCAACATGCAGCAATGTAAAGGCACTATTTAAAATTTAATGCAAGTCTCACAATGTTCCACTTCCTGACCTCAAAAGGACCTTATTCCATACTCTCTTGCTGAGGTAATTATCTCAGTTTGTTCCAAAAAAAGAAGGATCATTCAAATCATAGTGTATCTACAGATTAAGTGAAGTTGAAACTTCAAAATAGTACATCTTTTATTGAGGCCAAGAAAATGAAGATACCATGTACCCAGATGTCTAAACAACAGAAAAGTGAAGGAATTTACAGAATTATCTGCATTTCTTGCAACAGGTCTGAACCTGTCAAAGAAAATTTGCAAAACCCACCTGGGGGTTCAAGTCTAAGGAAACATTGCTTTCCTTTTTACAAAAAAGTGAAGGAATTTACAAAATTATCTGCATTTCTTGCAACAAACCAGAACCTTTCAAAGAAATCATGTAACCCACTTGGGTTCTCTACTAATAGTTGCAATTTCAATAACTATGAATGCTACAGGAAACCCAAGCAGGGCTTTTCTCAAAATGCAGGAAAAGACAGAAAAATAACAAATGCAAGAAAACCCAGTTCACATGATGAGGGTTGGGCCACATTCCAGTTTTCTTCTCTTTTTCCAACAACCCATCTGGGTTTTTTTAACTTATCAATTATTTATGAAAGAGAAGAAGGGAAATCAAAAGAGTATAGGAGGGTTTTTAGAAATGAAGCATAATGATACCTTTTCTATTTATGGCCACGGCCAGTAAGCTATTGTGTCGATGAAGCAACAAAAAAAGCATCGACATTATTCAAATTTGTAGATCATGAAGTACTTGAATGCTATCTTGAGTTTAAAACCAAATTAAAGACATTAAGAGGCTTCTATTTGAGCTTTCTTGCTCATTATAGGAGGAAAAGGACAATGCAAGGTCGGTTGGGAGCTTACCTGAGCTCGAGCATCAAAATGTGCAGAGTTTTTCCACTAAAAACTTCCTGTGAAGCTTCATCAACTTCTCATGGTAGCTGTTGACAAGTGAGACAACAAAAAAAGAAAACGACTGGCACATATGGTCAGGAAAAGTTCATCAAAATGTTTCATAGCCATGGACTGTAAGTCCAAAAAATAGTCTCAAACTATGATGAAAGGCAGATTTAATGCAAGAAAACACAATTACCTGAGTTCCACATGGTGTTTTATGCAAAAAAGTGTCACAAGCCGACTGAAAACAATGGTGAATCTATGTTTTTCCTATGTTTGCTCAAATCCTGGCGGCAGAGAGCATCATGTTTTCCAGATTCTTCCAAGTGACCAAATGATGGTGTTTTTCCATCATTCGAATATTATCATTAGGATGCCATTCGATGGGATTGTATCCCTTGTTTTAAAAAATAAAACTCATGAGAAATATGATGGGGGCCGAAAATCACTTACCATTGCCTTGGTTTTTTTTTAAAAAAACTTTCCCCATTCCTTAAGCTTTGCTATGTCTTCAATATTTCATGTGTTATCACCTAGGCATTTTATGCCTTGTGTTATTTTGACTTATGCTGAGGTGTGCCATGGTCAAGTATGGTGCTTTGTCTTTTTGACCCAACATCATGTGTTTAGAATATGCTTTCAAGACTCTTGGAGAATTGATACTTGAGCCAAAGTATATTCCAAGGGATCGAGCATATGGCACACACATTCGGGGATCACAATTTATTCCTTCAACGATCAATCCCAAAATCTATCACGTAACTTCGCCAGAAATTGTGGCTTCTTCATCAGAAATTGCGGCTTCATCATCAGAAATTGTAGCTTCATCATCAAAAATTATTATGTTTTCCATAAACAAATCGGTAAGCAATCGTATTCCTCTGATTACACAAGCTGCATTTGTTAAATTTATTAAATCGATCTATTTGAATTTAAAAGATTGTTCATGAAGTTGAAGTTGTTCATGAAATTGAAGTGCTTTACATCACAATGCAAGTGAAAAAAGTTCAGAACGGAATTACCTCTTTCAAGACTCTTCTTCAAACAATTCCACCTATTGATTATCACTAAAACCGACAGTCCAAGCCAATTCAAAATTTAAGAATGTGGAAAAACTAAAACAATTGAGATTATCAATGGAGGATATCAGTAATGTATTTGTGTACAAACTATGCTATAAAAAGAAAAGCTGTGTAACTATTTTTAGATTTTTTTTATTTTTTTTCTATTTTCATATTTGATAAGTCCAGTAATGTATTTGTGTACAAACTATGCTATAAAAAGAAAAGCTGTGTAACTATTTTTAGATTAAAAATTATATTTTTCTATTTTCATATTTGTCAATAACTTATCATGTGTAATTCTATAAAAATGTTGCTTTTCAATTATATTGTGTTTTTTTGAAAATATCTATTTTTGTTTAATTGGTTTTGCAAATATTTTAACTAATTGTTCACACATCAAATGGTAATATTAAATATAACATAACTTACTCAACACAAATGAAATCTTTTTCTTTTAATTAAAAAAATCTTGGAAGCAGTAAAGTCATCTAGTTTTATGAAGAAAAAAGTAGCAAATGTTGGAAAAAAACTATACAAACTATTTTTAGCAGTAAATAAATAGATGGATTTTTTAAATTAGTATTTCAGCAAATTTCGAGATTAGTTTCTCTTTAACACCATTTATCTTTAGTAGCTTAAAAAATTAGGTATGGAGTTGCATGTGACAAATTAAGGATATATATTATTTTACTTGTAAATTTATTATTTTCTTTTATTTTTTCAATTCTTTTTTATTAATAATATAAATCATATTTTTAAATTAGTCATTTAAATTATTTATTATGTATTTTAAATAGTTGAAAGAAATTAATATGTGAGAAATAGATTTAAAAATTAGAATTGAAATCTTTTTGAGATTATGGATGAATTTAAATATAATATTTATGTATTTTTTTAATAATTTTTTATTTAAAAAATTGAGATTAATTTAGTGTAGTTTCTTTTGTTAACAAGCTTATATATATGTTCTTATATTTATTAGAAATTTACTAGCAATTATAACTTCTAAAAACATATATAAAATTTATTAGAAATTTACTAGCAAATATTTCTTTTAAAAAATTATATAAAATTTGTCAAGATATATCCTTCTTGGGATGTCTATTACACTTATAAATAGACATCTAGAAAGGGATATATCTTTCCACCTATTACACTTAAAAATTAAGATAAATTAGACAATTCATTATTGAAGGTGCAAATAAAGACTATTTTTTTCTCAATAGACTTTAATGAATAAACAATCCATGGGGTTCCTAGTTGTTGCCCTTGATTTATTAGTGAGAGGATTAACAAGCTTTTGCATCCAATTTTTCATTCTTCTATTTTATTTGATTGGTTGAAAATCAGAATTGAGGTGATGTCTATGATTGAATAGTTGCAAACATGCAAAGGAAAGCACAAAAAAAGTGTTGAATTAGATATGGAATGTTAATAGTTTTTTATTGTTCAAGCCCTCTCTCCTCCTTTCTTTGTTTTGTAGGCTTCTTCTTTTATTCAACACGGAGGTAGTGACTCCGAACAAGACAGATGGGTTAGACTTATAGAAGGGGTAAAATTCTTTGTAAAGCATCTTAAACAAGAGAGGGGTATTTTTCCCACAACTCAAGCAAAGTCAATACAAGGTATCCATGTAAGGAGAATTTTGAAATCATAAAAGGAATAAAAGACTTACATGAAATATGATAGAACAAGAATAAAGGGAAAGAATTCTATTAGAGTTAAGCCTTGAAAATCCAACAAATGACAAAAACAAACACAAACAACTTTAATCCTCATAAATTTTTCAACCTTGAGATACTTAGGTACACAAATAGGATATATAGGAGGACAATCACAACATTCAACATGGATTTAACAAGACCTATTTAGGAATTATCATATTGAGTATCAATGATGGGTACAGATAGGCCAAAACACAAAAGGGGACACCATATTTATGAGATTGGACAAATGGGGTATGTGCCAATAACTGTGTTAGCTTCATCTTTATCCTGGTGTACTAGTCTTAGATATTAGAAGTTATGGGGTTAAATATTTTAACATTATTTGGTTTATATCATGGGTAAATGTTTAAATGCACAGTGGGGTATGGTTTTCTCTCTTTTGGTAGCAACTAGTTTACTAAATTCACTTGCGGTTTTATTTTTCTTTTTGTACTCTATATATCAAGTGTATGAGATAGAGGTTTTAAATGTTTATGAAAGTGAAGTACTGCCAAGTATATACAATTTTGTTAGACTAAAGAAGATTGATTGGTTTTTATTTGTGTAATCTTCTTGAGATTAGTATAATCTTAATATCTATTTAATGATGGATGTTTTTGTTGAAAGGGTTTCTCCACATAAATTTGGTGTTCATATGGCTTACAAAGTTTTTTATTCTCCATTGCTCTCTTAATATTATATGATTTATCATATCTTTTATTAGATGTTTTAAAATATTTTTAAATATTCATATTATATCTTTTTAGTTTGTATTGAAAAAGAAGGTTATAGGTTACATATTATTGTGATATGATTTAGGAAAAACATAAATATGGTTGCATGGAAACATGGTTTTGTAATAATTTTAGATATATGTTGTATTGAAATAAATGAGATAAAATAACCACATCTAAATTTATAAAGGTTTTCTAAGAGTCCATGTAACATTAATGATTTGTTGTCAAAATCAATTTCCCATTTGCAACTAATCTGGCAGATTGGTTGTGATAAAAAACCTAAGAGTTAGTGATGGAAACAATATCAATGGAAAGAATGATCTAGATGAAGGTGAAGGGGATGATTACTGCATTGGCATTTTTTCTTTCTTGCTACAAAATGGTCGTGATGGGCAGAAAAATGGCCAAGCTAATGGGGGAGATGATTGGCTTGATGGGGACGATGGAGAGGATTTGGCTAACTTGGTTGAGGTGGAGGGTGTGGATTTTGAAGGTATTGAATTTGATGAGGAACTCTTGTTAGACATTCTTCTTGAGGCTAGATGGTTATGCTTTGCCTCTTCCCTTATGCTTCTTCAAACCTTGGATGCTCCTTGTTCCCTCTATCTTTGGTCCATGGAGGGGTTTCCTCTCTTCAATGTCACCCTCTCCTTTACCTTCTCTAGAGCTTGATCTGGTAGATTCTTGTGTTGGTGCTGCCAATAATCAGTAGGAGAAACTAGGTTCACTTCTCTCCTAGCTTTTTTAGGGTACAAGATTGGATCTTGGGTCCTCTCCTTGCTCAATGGTTCTAAATATTTGTATTGTGTGGTTTCTATATGGGATAATGAGATCCCACCTTTGAACGAAGGGAACCCAAAAATTTTAAATGGTAGGGCTTACATCAATGTTTGTTCTAGTTCAGGCTTGAGTGACGAGGCTACTATGCTTTCTCCTTGCCATGGCTTGGGCCTCAATAAGGGGTTTCATTTCCATTTGGATTTTGTGGATGATAGTACTGTGGTGGTCTCCCACTCTTTAGACACTCAGACTTCTGTTCTTTCTCTTCCTAATGAGTGGGTGGATAGAGCTAATGCTACTTGTAGTCTTCTCTTATTGGAAGATTCCTTGGTCATAGACCTAATTAACATTGATTTGATTCACAAATTGGATTTTAATTGTTGGGTTTCTTTAGGGATGTTGAGTGTGAAGGCCTTGATGAATGAGTTTCTTTTATTCTCCTTCAAATCCAATGAAGGTTGATCCTATGTTATCGAAGATGACCCTTGGTTTTATGGTAATAATTTTCTTCACCTCAAAAGATGGTCTACTAGTTTCAATGCTATCGTTAATTTGAATCCAATTTGGGTTTGTCTCCTAGAGCTCCCCTTGAAATTCTAGTATAAAGGTATTATTTGAGATATTGTTGATGCCATTGGCCAATTTATTACCATTGATAGTGTCAAAAAATATAGAACGAGATTTCATTATGCTAAATTTGGTGTGTGCATTTAGGTTGGTTTTGAGCTACCCAACTATGTGAAGTTGTGTTCCAAGCTTGGGGTCTATGAGAAGAATCTTCAATATGAAAACTCTTGAGGGTTCCACTTTTACAATACATGGCCTTTTTCCTTTTTGTTCCAAGATCTTCATGGTAAGAAGAACTCCTTTTGCCCCCAGCCTGAGGTTGAGAAGCAGGTGTTGTCCAGAAACAGAAGAGGAGAGGATTGGTTGTCCTCATCTAATCCTTGTAGAAGATAAGAAAGAGTTGGATCACTCTGTAGACGCGTAAAATGTACTGATTGATGTTGGACATCTGATCCTAATCACTAACATCATTTCATCCTGAATCATCCCTCAGTCTAACCATTTAATCGAATATCCTTTTCTGATTAAATTCATCAATTTTCCTCCCTTAATTGAATAAATCATTTATTTAATTAAGTCTTTCTCTTTTGTTAATTAAATCAATTAGCCTGATTTAATTATCTCTATTTAGTTAAATAATTCACTTTTGATTAAATCTCTAAATATCATCCTATTAAATTAAATAAATTAACATTTAATTTAATCTAACATTCACCTTAGTTAAATAAATAAAAAATATTTATTTAACTATCCTTATAATTACATTCCTCTCATTTTGATTTATTTAAATCCACAAATCTAAATCAAATATGCCACATCCCCTAATCTCCCATTAAATTAATTAACTTTGATTAATTTAATCTCTCCTCATGTCCAATCCTCTAGCTTTTCCCACTTGCACATGAAAATAGATTTAATTGATTTATTAAATCTCCATTTTCCATCAACATGGCATAAAAATGGAATATTCCCCAAGTTTGAATTCAAAATCCAAGTGGGATGAGTCCTTCCAACAAGAAATTTACTCCACCTAACAAGTCCTTTTTCTTGAGCCAAGTGGCATTCAATGCATTCTTCCAGGTTCCCTCTTGCATGTCATTTCAACAAATTCAAAATTCAAATATATGCATTTATTGACACATTCTTCAAAACTTGCACATCCTTGGCCCATTCACATTTGGACAAGTGGCACTTTGCCATTGGATGAAATTTAGTCCTACATTGCTCTATCTTGAGCATTCTTTCAACTTGTCATTCTATAAATAGAGAGCTCCTCTATTGTATTTGGCATCCACAATTTGAGCAATGTTATTATACTCAAATCCTTAGCAACTTATCATCAATTTCATCTAAGCATAGTTAGGATTTTTATAAATTTCAACATGGAGCTCCATTGAAGTCATCACTACAAGCATTCATCCTTCATCAAGCATCTTCATCACATCATTGGAGTTGGGAAAGGGCCAATTTTCACATCAAATTGGCATCAACTCCCTCAAGAGATTAAGAGTTTGCTTTGTTTTAGAATAGGATTTGATATATTTTTGTTTCAAGTTTGTTGTGTTCTTCATTTCATTCCTCTTCTTTTGCATTCAAATGAATTTCTTGAGGAATTTATGTTCTAACTTGCTTTCAATCTAATTTGTTGTTGGTTTCTTGTGTTATTGCAGGTTTTGGATCTAGGTTCAACACACTCTATTGAGGGAAAAGGTACTCCTCAAAAGTTTAAAAGACACATGGATGTTATGCTCATGAATACTCTTGTTGATTTAGATAGTGGTGGGAAATTTTCTATCCTTGCCCCTATTCTAAAGCCTTTGATGAAATTTGGTTTCAAACTGCTTTCATTCTCCTTTCTAGCGGTTTCAGATCCTTCCAAAACTATTTTTTGCTTAAAATACTTTGATAAAAAGCATTTTTGGTCTTGTTCTCCTTGTAGTTGGTTCTTGTCTCTCTTCTTGGGAGATTTTATTGGTTTGTTATCTCTTTCTATCTCACTTCTTGTGAGATTTTTTTTATTTCCTAGTCCCTTTTGCCTCTATGGCTGATATGTTATGGGTTTGGACCCTTCCCATTTTATCTTAATCAAAACATTAAGGATTTTTTATTTAGACGTGCATGATGATAGATTCAGTAGAAGGCACACATATTTCCTAAGAAAAGTTAAATATCAAGTATATTATTTTGTGTGTATGTCTGTAAATAGATAGTTAGAAACATATACACATAGATGTGTGTGCATACATAAGAACATCCACATGCATAAGTAGATATACATATGCAGGAGCATTCAAGGAATTGCTGCTAGAGAGAACACATTAGAGAAAAAATAGTGAAACATTTACAGAAGGTGAAACCCCTTGACAAAATACAGAAATTAGCCGAACATCATCAAAGCCAAAAACCATCAATTATGACAAAATCTAGTAATTATGATTAGAAAGCATAGTAAACAAGAGGCAACTACCATCCACATTCAAACTGAAGAAAACCCTCAAACCCCACTCTTAGTGGAGGCGGCCATGTCCGCTGGTGGAGCAAAATATGGTTTGTTTAGAGCATGATGATAATTTTTGATATATTATACATAACTGATTTCCCTAATTTAAAAAGAAATCATTTCTATTTGTTTTCAAAAATAGTGTTGCCCTTGGAATATCTGATTATTTTGATCAAGATACATCACCCTCAAATTACAGTAATTTCCAAGTTATATCTTTATGTTCTTTCCCTGGAGTCATATTTCCCACAACATAAGGGACAATTGTTTTTTAATTTTGGTTGATCTGAGGATACAACTGTAATGATATATGTGATTACATGGCAACTCTTTCATCTCATCACAAGTATTTTCCAAGGGATCTAGGAATATGGCGCACACATTCTCAGGATCGCAATTTATTCCTTCACTGACCGATCCCAAAATCTTTGCGGCTTCTTCATCAAAAATTGTGGCTTCATCATCAGAAATTGTAGCTTCATCATCAGAAATTGCGGCTTCATCATCAGAAATTGTAGCTTCATCATCAAAAATTATTATGTTTTCCATAAACAAATCGGTAAGCAATCGTATTCCTCTGATTACACAAGCTGCATTTGTTAAATTTATTAAATCACTGATCTATTTGAATTGAAAAAGACTGTTCATGAAATTGAAGTGCTTTACATCACAGTGCAGGTGAAAAAAGTTTAGAACGGAATTACCTCTTTCAAGACTCTTCTTCAAACAATTCCACCTATTGATTATCACTGAAACCGACAGTCCAAGCCAATTCAAAATTTAAGAATGTGGAAAAGCTAAAACAATTGAGATTGTCAATGGAGGATATTCAGTAATGTATTTGTGTACAAACTATGCTATAAAAAGAAAAGTTGTGTAACTATTTTTAGATTAATTTTTTTTTTTTTTTCTATTTTCATATTTGATAAGTCCTCCAGTAATGTATTTGTGTACAAACTATGCTATAAAAAGAAAAGATTTGTAACTATTTTTAGATTAATTTTTTTTTTTTTTCTATTTTCATATTTGTTAATAACTTATCATGTGTAATTCTATAAAAATGTTGCTTCTTCCCAGCAGACCGTTGAGGTAATTTCTTCTACACCTCATTAACACCTCCCAGTGTTCAACAAGTGACTACTCAGCAAGCTGCTCCCACTTGGATCAAGCTAAATCTAGATAAGAGACAACAAGTGCAAGCTCAACCAGTGACATGGGATGAGATGGTAGTGGAAATTGACAAGGTGAAACCAAGAAAGAAACCTCGTGTTGTGCATTCCAAAAAGCTAACTGATAAGGGAGATTTGATAGCAAAAATTGCTACCCCTATTGTTGAAAAGGATGACAAAGAATTGTAGGCTGAAGATTATCATATAAACAATGTCAATCTAGGAAAACATACAAGAAGTCAACAAATTAATTTGATTGATATTGTTGCCAGCACCACCAAATCAAGCTTAATCAAGGATAAGCAAGCTAAAGATGAGCTTAAGGCTCAAGTTAGAAAAATGAAATATTTTTTGAAGGAGTTGATTACATCCACTCCTAAGCTGCCCACACCATCAAAGATCCCTATTTTGATGAGCCGCAAGGAGGTGGATGGGTTGAATGAGATGAAAAAGAAGGCCACCTGGTTTGATAATTGGCTCAACATTTTTAGGTCTGACATGGATAAACATCTAGATGAAAATTTTAAACACTACCATTCAGGCCTTTCTTTGGTTAAAATGATAGAAGAATCTATAAGGAAATGGTGGGAAGAGGAAGAAAAGCTCAGGCAGTACTTGCGAAAGCTAAAGGTGATTGCTAAAAGTTCCAGTGAAGAGTTGGTCCAGTCACAGATTTTGGGTGATGAGAGCCCTAAGCATATTTCAAAGGCTATTAATGTGTCAATTTTCAAAACCAAGAATCTCATTGAACAAAGTATAGCTATGGTCAAGGGAATTCATGAAATATGGGAATAGGTAGACATCTTTGAGGATATTATTGCAAAACTCATTGATAAAACTTTACATCTAGATTAGAGACTTGAATCATTGGGAGAAATAAAAGATGCTTGGGAGGTGCAATTCGATAAGATAATGAAAGAAGGAGATATTTCTGAGTTAACACTCATGGATAGGATGTTGGAAATTAGATGTGACATGCAGTGGGAAATCACAGACATCGGTCAGTTGAGGGAAATTGTTGCTACGTTGGAAAAGAAGTTTGAAAATTCAAAGTTTAAGGTTGACTGGATCGATGGACCTGATGATGATGTCTTGAAGTAGATTTTTTGGAATTATGATGAGTATCATGGGATTCCTCATGAGGATGACAAGTAAAGGAAATTGTTTTAGGTACCTTTTTGGATAGCAACACTTCCATGACAGTTTTTGAGCAAATGGATGATCCAAATCAGTTTTGGTGAGTCAAAGATAGAGCATGGTGATCAAAAGAGGAAAAAGTTGGAACTCATAGTCAGATTTTGATTGAAGAATCATGTGGTATACCTTTTAGCACTTACAGTTCCAACAAAAACAAACAGTTGGAGTTAACTGGGCATCCCTATAATTGTGGATTTGGGCCCCAAATTGTGGATCTTTATTTTGATAGGATAGATTGATGCTAATTTTGTCTATAATTTAGAATTATCTCCTCATTGTAAAGGTTGGCTAATTAAAGTCAGATTGACTTCCTAGAGAGACTAGATAGTTTATTTTAGTTTTTACGGTTTTTATGCAAGATACTCAAACACTTTTACAATTTTAATATAAGTAGTTTTATTTTCAAAAGTTGTGAAGTTTAATGATGATGTTGATAAACAATGGTTATTCGTATGCCAGTGCATCTTGCTACATATAAATGTTTCTTATTTGGTGGAAATCAATAGAAGAATCCTAATTTAAAATCATTTTATCGCATTATTTGTGGACGAGGTTTCTCGATGTTTGTTGTTATGTTAATTATGGTATTGAGCTTATGGTGTTTTGTTATTGCAAAGTCTTAAAAAAAAGGTGATGATTAATGGTTGTATGCTCTAAATATGCACTATGAATGGATGCAATGGTATGGATTGTTTCATAAATTATGTTGTTCTATGGTTTTAGTTGATTAGGAAAAGTGCTTATTATGAGAATTACATGTCTGAATTAAAAGAAATATGTATTCATGTTTTGTTGTCCTAAGCCCTAATAAATCTTTCGCTATTTATTTAAACCCCCAATGTTAAAATTACTTTGTACTATCTAGTTTGTACTCATTTACCGACATGCCCCTTGAATACTATGGTTGCATGGACCATTGAATAAAAATAACATGGTTGAGAACCAACTGTACAAAGACCTTGGAAGATAGGTGGTTTTAGATCATTTGTCTTTTTTAGGAGAAATATAGTAGAAATATTATATTTTAACATTGTTGTGTTAATTTTACCATCAACAAGTAGGGCCATCTTACCTGAAAGGTAGGTGTGTGGGGGACTGTTGTAAGTTTGTTGTTGGTGGAAAAGTGCTTGAGTGATGCTTCTCCTCATCAATTGGTGACCAAAGATTTGAAGGTGGTGGAAAACCTGTATCATATGTGTTACTAGTGCTAGAAGCTCAAAACAGCTATGTATGTACTTTTTTCCATTGTATGTAAATATGTAAACATGTATGTTGTACTTGAGTTTATTCTACATGAAATCAATATTATGAAAAGATTTGTGAAATTAAAATGGAATGCAATGGAAGTTTGATATAGTGTTAATTTGTTATGTGCATGTAATTTACATTTTGGAAAAGAAAAATTATAGCTATGTTATGGCATCATGATATATTCACTAGTGAGCTAAAACTTTGGAAATTTTTTGAGTTGAACATTGGGCATAATATACGTGGTATCAGAGCTACTAGGTTTAAATTTTGGAACCTATGTGCTCACTATGTTTTTTCTTCCAACATTAAACAATTCTAGTGTTTGGAATTCTTATACCAAGATGGTGCATCTCAAGTTAACTGCTAGAAAGTCAGTGATCAGGAATGAGTGTTACCTATGGGCCAAGAAGGAAAAAGAATCCCTTGTTCGTATCATTGAGGGAACCAACTATGAAAATGCCATTTGGCTAAGAAATATTGAGATAATCCATCGTGCCTTGTCATGAATTAGACAAAAAAAAAGAAGAATGAGAGATGAAGCCAACTATAATCATTTACCTCCTGTCTCTTCAGAAAAATCAGACTCATTATCACTTTCTAGGGATACGCCCTCAGAATGTAATGTCAATCCAAATATGTTGTTTAGAGACCCTCATGTTGTACCCATGACTAAAATCATTGTAATAGCCTCAAGTGGCGAGTCTGAGGTTTATGTACCTCAAAATTATGTATCGGAAGATAAATCTGAGGGATACTATCCTTTCTAGGATAGAGAAGAATAAATGAGAGATGAGCAAAAATTTGAAGGGTATACATCGTTGAGCTATGTATTTGAGAGTGAATTTTAGGGATACTCTCCTCTTGACTATTTGAATATCCATTCAATGTAAAACAAGGATATTGAAATCCTTATGAATAAATGAAAATCATATTCTTATCAAACATGTGCATAAGTTTTTCAATAAAATGTTTATATGTGAAAATATGCTCTTGTTTGATGTTTTGAAAACAAATAGTAAAATTTCTTAGATCTACTTCCATGAAACCCTCTCGGTGTACTTCAACTTGAAAATGGTTAGAACACGCACTAACCTTAGGGAAAGTCAAGAAGTAGGGAAGGGGGCTAAGAATTATGAAGCCAAGTTGGATCGCATTATGTTAATGATAGATGAAACCAGGGAATGTATAGGGAACCTTGACTAAGAATTAAGGGGTAAAGATAGGGTGGAAGAAGAAATACCAAATGAAGATGAGGAAGTACCCCATGATGAAGAAGAACAGGGAGAAAATTATCGATACCACACCCATGTTAATTAACATGAAACTAATAAGAAACATTCTTAGACTAAAACTGGAAGTAGTAAGAGATGACGTGTGGAAATTGAATTACCAAGAAATATGAAATAAATTATTCCTCCAAAATTTGAAGGAAGTACCAAAGGAGATGAGGATGAGGCATGGTTGATTCAAATGGAATTTTTTTTTGAGATGAGAAACTATTTTGAGGTCACAAAATCTATTTGGGGAGCCTTCTAGTT
Organism: Sequoia sempervirens; assembly: GCA_007258455.2. NCBI lineage: Eukaryota > Viridiplantae > Streptophyta > Pinopsida > Cupressales > Cupressaceae > Sequoia > Sequoia sempervirens. The sequence goes on from VDFB02241772.1 coordinate 14,663, forward strand.
ATCTGGAGAAGCTTCTAACTGGTGGATGAACAAAAATATGGAATTAGGACTTAGTTCACTAAGCAGGTAACCTAGAATGAGTTTGTTAAAAAAAATTAGGAAAGGTGGTTACCCCAACTTTTCTATGATCAAAAGCTCAGTGATTGTCAAAATTTGAAGCAAGGAGACTTGTCATAGAATGAGTATTGGGAGAAATTCACCTATCTTGTGAGGCACGTTCCTATGTAAGAAAAAGATGAGAAATTTCAAATTAGAAAATTCATCATGGGGTTGAATAATCAAATAGGTGGTGAAGTTGATGTTCATGGTCCAACAACCATGGATCTAGTTTATAAGAAAGTAGTTAAGCAGGAGCAAAAGCTTAAATCTATGTCAAATTATCGAGAAAGGAGTCAAAAGAAGTTCGAAAGGCTTTAGGAAAATAAAACGATCCAAAAGAAGTTTGGTGGAGGATCTGATTCTTAGAGGAAAGGGTAAAAAGGACCTCAAAAGAATTGGAGTGAACCTATAAGGGATCGTGGAGGAAGAAAATTCAACAATAATAACAACAACACTAATCTTGAAGGTACCGAATCTTGAAGACAACTTTACTATCATTACAGATGCATCAGGTGAAGGATAAGGTGGATTCTTGATGAAAGAAGGATGAGTTATAGCTTATGAATCAAGAAAGGTAAAGCCCTATGAGAAAAATTATGTGTCGCATGTTTTAGAGATAACATCAATAGTTCACACATTGCAAATGTGGAGACACTATATAATGGGTAAACCATTTGAACTAAAGTTGGACCTTGATGGACTGAAATATTTTTTCACCCAACCCAACCTTAATGCCAGGAAGAGAAGATGGTTAGAGTTGATAACTGATTAAAACTTCAATATTAATTACATCAAGGGAAAATAAAATTGGGTTGCCGATGCTCTAAGTCATAGGAGGCATATCACATCGGTAGTAGCAATTCATACTAACTTCAAGGACCAAGTGTTGTAAAAATCCAAGGGTGATGAGTATTATGAGAAAGTAAAGTAAGCACTCTCAGATAATCCATAGGACCCAAGGTATGAAGGATTCCATTTTGAACCTAGTGAGTTGTTAAGATTTAATGGAAGGATATATGTGCCTAATTAAGAAGAATTACGGAACTTGGTATGGAAAGAAGTTCACAATGCACCATACTCTAGACATCCTCATGTAACCAAGATGATAGTGGATGTGAAAACTTTATATTTCAAAGGTGTTGATGTTGTTTTCTGCACAACAACAACTCGCATAAGATATATATTCCTATCTCTTGAAAGGTAACCCTATTAGCAAGCCTCAAGAGATAACCCCAAGGTCTCTAATGTCAGGTCTTGACAATGCATAAACAACTTAGTGATAAATGTGAAAATGTTGGTAATCACAATGTGACCTTACTACAAGGAAAGACTAAACCTTCAATTTATCAAATTTAGCAATATGATGATACTTTGATCCTAAATCTCACTCATATGATAAAGAAAATAGCAAAAGACTAGGGTTATAAAGAGATTAATAAGACTAATTCTAGTCTAAGATTAACAATGCAAATGATGAAATACTTGAAATGGACTAATCCCACAAAAACCAATTCCTACTCAACCCAGATGGATCTGCAATTTCACAAGAACAGTGCAATCTTCTATGGTAATGAGATTTTTAGATCATGAATATTCATCCAAGACAACCCTATGGCAATTTAAATGAATAAATCTTTACAATTGAACTAAGCACAATAAATATATGGTCCAGGCTAACTTTGCAAAGCAACTAACAATGAATTAGCTACAAAAAGTATGGACTAGGGATTGCTACAACAATTCAAATATCAAAACATAAACATCATCAAATCAAATCTAATATCAATCTTCCTCAAATCAATTTTAAAGATAGAATAACAAGAACCATGCAAGATAAGTAGAACAAAAGTATGACACCAAATCACAATGTCATTACTTGCATCAAATTATCCACTGTAGCAACAATTCCAGCTTTTTGTTACAATATTTTCTTGAGAATACTGCTTTCTAACTTCTACTCTGCTTAATTCACTTCAATACTTGCTATCTCTATGTCTCTATCTCTATTTCTATATCTTACAAATGAGGCAGAATGACAAATTAATAGAGGACTCAAAACATGTTGGCCTAGCCAAGGTTTTATAATAATAATTGGCCACAAAATAGGTTAGCCAAGAGAAATTCAAAATAAAATATTCATTAAATGTTCGAACTTCATCCAAGTCGGCTTGGGATCTTCAATGTAGCTCGGACCAATGAAAGAAAAATAATAGGGAAACAAAAATTGTGATGTAACCTAGCATTAACTACCGTCCCCTTTATCCTTATTTCAATCAATCATTTCATGAACCTTCAAAAGCACACTATCAAGGTCGGTTGTGGGTGGAAAAGGAAAAACCTTAAGTCGGATTTCAATTGATGTACTATTTTCCTTGCACTGCTCTACCGATTTATCCCACTCAATCTTATATGTTAGATATTTATCAATCACAACAATATAAGTGCCTGCATCATCTAATTGGTGTTCAGTAACTAGATCCTCACTAGTTAAGACATAAACTTCTTGCCACCATTTCCTTAACTATTCTAAGCTCAAGTCCTTACGTGTAATCCTCCTTCTCGCTATCATTATCTCAAAGAAAGCAATGCAGCCATTATAAACACCAACTAAGGTATCATCAATTTTCCTCCTCTGCTTATAGATCTTTTTTAGAACCTTCTACCTAATTTGCAAGGCCTCAAAGTATTCCCAAGGTTTAGCAGCTCTGGAGGAAGGGAGAATCCCATCACTTACAAGTTTATCCTTGGTATACTCCATGATAGTTTTAGTTTTCTGCAACAAGAGCTCTATATCTTCCTTATCTTGAGCTAACGCCTCTTTCAACCAATTTGTCACCCTCAAAGCATCTCCTCCAGTTGAGAGAATGTTCTTGATAGCATCACTTCCTTTGGATTGCACCCCTTGTAACCAATTTGTTGTAGCAAGAGTGGTGGCCTTCATTCCTTCTAACTCAGTGATAGTTTCCTTAGGGAGGAGATTTGCAGCAAAAGATGAGGAGCCAATGGACTACAAGGGTTTCATCAAATCTTCCAAACACTTCCTAAGTCTTTCATTTTCTTTCTTTAGCTCCTGTTTAGTTTGAACCTCTTTTCTCAATCTCCCCAAGATAACTACACTAGAACCCTGATATTCTTCAATGTCTTGCTCCATGGAGGCAGATTCTAGATTGATAGTTAGCAAATTATAATCTTTTCCAGTTACCTCATCTCTATTTTTATCTGGAGCAGGAGTTGCAATGTGGACTACCCTATTATTGGCCGCATCCCTCTCAATCTTGGAAATCACTTTGGCCTTCTTTTTTCCTTTATCCTTTCCTATCTTATCTAGCAACTCATCCCAATTGGGTGGGGCATCCTCCACAACAACCCGCTTTCTCTTTATTTCCTTATCTAACCACTCTGGAACAGTGGACTCCAATTGCACTTCACTTTGTCCTCGTTCCTCCTACCGATCCTTAGACACATCTTCATCCAAATTCTGCTTCCCAGGAATCTCCCCATTCTTATCTTCCTCCTCAATGTGCTCCTCTCTGTGCACTGGCGATGGGATCCCAACTTACTCTTCTTCTCTTGGAGGTGATCCAACCTCTTCAGTTCTAACTAGCGAGTACTCATATGCAACCAAGGGAGATTGTATCACTTTTTCTATTTCTACCTCTGCCCTGTAAAGCTCACCCTCATGAAATTCTTCTCCTTCAATATCTTGATGTTCCTCATCCTTTTCATATTCAACTAGTTCATTTTGAGCTTCACGGGGAGAAGGAATATCATCTCGTCATTCTACATGAGAAGAAACAGGAGGATGATCCATCTTTGGCACACTATCTATAGGAGGAGTCTTTGACTTCCTTGTATACACTTGTGTCTTTTCCCCTAAACTTTCTACACTTATCACAGGTGGAGAAACCTCTTCTTCATCCTTAGAACCTACCTTTTGTGACAATCTTATGATTTTTCTCCTTGTAGGTACAGGAGTACCAACCTCATGATCTTTCCTTTCAACTTCCTCTACTCCAAGCCCTTTATCCCTTGAAGTATGCCCCCTTTTCTTAGCAATAGGCTTCCTCTATTTTTCTACTTCTTAAGCCTTTCCCATTTGAACATCCTTAATCTTGATTTTGAAAGGGGAGCTCACCTTACCTTTACCTTTAGGATCTTGCTCTGATGATTCTTCAAAAGTAGAGTGAGGGCCCAAGTCGCCCATTAATTCAAAAGTGAATTGTACAACCTCATTTTCTAACTCCCATATCTTATGCTTCAACCACATCTTGGTATACTTGGTGACTGGATCCATTATCTGCCCTAATTCTATCTTTTCTTCTTCTAGCCAATCCA
>VDFB02241773.1:0-10382 GCA_007258455.2 Sequoia sempervirens
TCGTGTTGATTTGTCCGTATAACAACTACTAATACTTTGATATTAACATTCTTATTACTTCAGTTCAAATCTTTCTTTTGACGTTGGTCCCAATTCATGGATGGGGTGATGGGTGGATGAAGATACATGGCGTGGCTGGTTGTAGTATTGACACTAGCTTCATCATAAGGACTCTTCGTGCTCCCTATGTTGATGTTTGCTTGAGATGAAGTTGCCCCCAGTATGGTGATAGTATCACCTTCATGCTTTGATTCTTCTTGCTTTGAGATATTTTGTTCAGTAAATGTGCTTTGACAAATGATCACTGTAGATGACATTGTTTCAATTTTTCGCTCTGCTAACTCTGGATTATCCTGTTCTTTCTGACTTGTTTCCTTGAGTGGATAATGTTCGATATCTTTATTCATGATGTCCTCAATCTGAACTTGGGACATGTTTGATCCTAATGTTGACAACTCCATTTGATTGTAGGAGTTAAGAATCTGCTCTTTTTGTGTAACAAAATTTTGTTCTAAATGAAGATCATCTACGTGCCCATCTGTAGAAAGCATCTCATGGGTAGATGGAGGAGTATGGATATGATCATCTTGCATAGATAGGAGAGTGTCCATTAGATTATTGTAGTATCTTGAAGATACAAATTCTTGATCTTGATTAATTTCGAAGTTGCTTTTAACATGCTTTGGATCAAGTTCTTGACATGGGTCAGTTTCAAAGGATGGACTACTTACAAATGGCTCTTGGATGTCTTCATTATGCATGGGAAGTGGCTTAATATCTTCATGATTTTTGAGTGGACTTGGATCAGGTGTTGAGTTGAAGATTCCTTCAATATCGGCAATCATGAGGTCGAAGGATGTCAATATGTCTTGGAAAGGGCCATTGCTAGACCTTGGTGAAAGATTCTGATCATGCTTTGGCATAAATTCTTGAGATATGTCCTCTACCTCATTAGGTGATGTAGATACATTTTCAACATGATCACTGGTCGATGCCTCGTTGGATGAAGCGAAAATATCTTTATTGATGGATAGATTTTGAACATTGTTTTCAACAATTGCAATAGAGAGATTTCTAATGTCTTCAACCATAGGGTCAAATGATGTTGACATTTCTTGAATTGGATCATTGTTGGGTATTGTCGATGTATTTTGATCATGATTGAGAGGTGACTCTTGACATATATTCATTTGATCATTGGATGGAGTAGACACAACTTCAAGGTATTCAATGATGGAGTGATCTTGATCTTTGTTCTCAACAGTTGTTATCTTTTGTGTTTGTGCTCATGTTGGTTGGGTAGCTTGAGAGGTTTGGGCAATTTGAGAGGATTGTTGCACTTGTTGAGCTTGTGTTGCTTGTTGCATGGCTAGATATTGTTGGTATCCTTTTTGAAAAATAGCTTGTAATGTCACATTGTATTGGATTGATGTGGTGGAAATTGGTGGTGGTGGGGGTGGTGGTGGATTCAAAATCATGTTGGATGTAGTGACAAGTGTTTGAGATACGCTTGGATTGATTGTGGGGGTTTGAGATGTGATGGGCGTGATAGTGGTGTTTGGAATGATTGAAGGGATAGTGATGGTTGGAATAACCGAGGTGATAGGTCCTTGGGAGACCGTATTTTGATTAGTTGGGATCATCATTGTTGCTTGATTGGATACCATCTGTTGATGCGATATAGAAGGTATATTCAAAGTTTGGCATTGATGGTTTCGATTGACGTTGATTGGATTAATTAATTTAGCATGATTGGTGTTAGGTAAAGGGGGAAGCCCTAAACCAAGGAATGATGTAGGTAATGGTGGTGGAGATTTCCCTTGGCGCAATGCCTCAACTATTTTGGAAAGTTCCGCAATTTGATCTTGCCAAATTTGTTCTTGATTTTGATCTTGACTCCTTGAGATAGTTGATTTGGCTTGTGTTCAAGTAGTTTGGCATATATTTGCAGTTTAAGATAGGATTATGGGAAAATTGACTTTGGATAATGTGTTACGATTTGGAATGATGTTTAGTTTGGCATGATAGGATGAACATTGTTGGTATTGGGAATCATTTTTCCAAAGTTTTTCGAGTTAGGATTCATGTTTCAAAAAGTTGCACTTGGTACATCCACATTTGGTTTGTAGGGATTTGGTGGGATGATGTTGCTTGTTTGAAGATTCATGTATTGATTGTTTGATTGGTGGATTTGTTGGTTTGGACTTAGATCTATCATTGGGAAATGTGTTCCAAAATTTGACTTGGGCATACTCACACTTGTTGTACCACTGACATTTGTCGAAGGCAATGATCCTATGCATGGAATTTGATAATTGATAGGCATTGCAAGGCTTTGAAGATTCAACTGATTTGGATTACCCAAGATGTATGGATCAAGTTTATATTCCATGTTCTTCTTGTGTTTTGATCTTGTTGCAAATGTAACCTCTAAGGTTCTTAGGACCAATGACGATATGGAGGATGAAAGGTGTAAACGATGAGTGATGAATGTTTAAGAACTTTGGATCAATGCTAGACTTAGGGATTTTGATTTTGATTGTTTGATGTGGATGATGAACTTGTAAACCCTAAAATGTTGGATGTTATTTTAGGATGAACTTGTTCAAAGGATGGTTGATAATTTAACTAAGTGTGCGTGGAAGGATTCATCCAAACACACCTAACTAAACAAATGATTTTGATTTGGTTTAGAAATGTACCCAAGTCTAGGTAATGATGTTTTCAAAGCTCTTAAAGTTGTTTGGATGGATGGGTTGATAAATGTTTGGATGGATGATGGAAGTTTTGATGATCCTAAGAGACTTAGAGAGACTTTGTTTACTAGGCCAAGGTATTGAAGAACACACTTTTCTCTAAGAGCAATCAAAAGACCAATATGACCAAGAGATATCAAGCACATGTGTGGGGTCCAATTTGTTATCTTTGCTTAGTGTATTCCTTTTACCACAAACACACTCTTGATTAAAGTTTCAAACTAAGATGTCCAATGTCTTAATTTCGTAAAACCCCACAAGATATTTTATGTGGAAATTCAATGAACTCAAGGCAAGGGTTTTCCTATTGTTTACTCAAAAAGACAAATTGAGGTATAATCCAATGCTTAGGAACCTCTGATGATCCATAAGAAGCGTGTATATAGATTGAGTCAATGATATTTGTCTTAAGAGGTTTGAAATTTTGAGAGCCATAATGAATGTTTGTTTAAATGTTTTCGAATACACCTTGTGTTTGAAACAAAGAAGAATAATTACAAGCCCTATGGATGTGATGAACAATGTTTGTTGAGTCCCCACTTGGACAAGTCGGCTCGCCTACTTTTGGCGGATGGTTAGATGCCCATTGGCTCCCTCACGGCACTCCTTGCTCACGGGGCAGCCAAGCATCAACACCCATGGAAGAACTCCATGGCATGCTTTCATCTCTACTGGCCAAGTAAATTGTGGGGGCGGCCGGAGCGACTGCGTTCTTGCTGTAAAGCAGTTAAAGTTTTGGAAAATTCTAACACATAGAGTTCTAGTAGGACTTTCCGTTCGTAGGAGTTGACCCAACGTGTGGCAAGAGTCCCTTTTGGATCCATCTTGTCGAGCCAACCCGGCGTGATTATGGCGTTTGGCAAAATCTCATTTATATCCGTGGAAATACTCCTTGGCTTTAGAGTGTTGCAGGTTGAGTATTAACAAATTGAGTACTTTCCCCAAAGCAGGCCTCTAAGATAAACAAAAAGCGAGCAAAGACACAATTAAGCTAACTCGATCGATCTTTTGATAGCACAAGAAAAGAGAATCTCTTTGGCAATACCCTACTCTGCACTACTTTAGATGTTCAATTTTAAACCCAAAATGAAGTGTTTCAAAGCAATAAAATGTATTTTGAGTGTTTCTCTTGCACCCTAGATCGCACGAAGCGCAAGGGGAGAGGATACGCACTCAAAAGACAAAATAACACAATCAAGCACTTGTTCGTTTTAGCCTCCAAGCAATGATGACTTCATTTTAAGCACCAAAATCAAGTGTGAAGTTTGCCTTGTTCAATTTTAAACCAAAACGAAATCTAGTAAGTTTGTTCTAAGGTTCGTTTTAAGCCCTTTGCAATGAAAATGAAATTGTTCGTTTTAGCCCCAATTGAAAACTAATGTTCTAAAACGAAAAGGAAAACAATTTCGTGAAGTGTTGATCAAACACTTAAAGTGTTAAAAAACACATTGTGTTTTCAAAGAAAAGAAAAAATCTTTCCCTCCCTTCGTTTTCGTTTTGTGAAGTAGTTTTGATCAAAGTGTTAAAAAACACATTGTGTTTTCAAACACAAATCCTCCTCCTCTTTTGCTTTGCACCTTTTCGCCTTCGTTGTTTGTACCTCTTTCGTTAGTCTTTGTTTCCCTTTTGTACCTTTCACCTTTCGCTCGTACCTTCGCTTGTACCTTCGTTTGCTTTTGTACCTATAAACAAAAGACATTCATGTGAGGATCAAAATATTAAACTCATTTTGATTATTAAATTCAAACAATAACATGATATTAATTGAAAAGACCAATGATAATAAAAAAAAGATTTAAACCCATTGCTTCCCTTATCATAGTCCAAATCATTAAAGGTATTGAGCCAATAAATTAACCATAAAGAATAAATCTTTCAACAACATCATTCTAATTTCAACAGTGGATTGTATCAGTTTGACGAAATCACTCTTTACTGCCGCTATGCTGATCATATAGATATTGTATGGGTTTTGCTTTATGAGATCAGAAATCCCATTTAATGATCACTGTTTAAAAGAACCAAAACAGTCAAACCTACTCTGCACGCTAAGCAATGGGTGTTGGCTTCTTAAATTCTAGCATATGCGACTTGCAACCTGGCCGTATGGTACCATCAAAGTCAATAAAGTGAAACAATTAAATAGACTCTTTACAAAGATGCGAAGTAATATTATAATCTTTCACTTATCCCAATTCTGTGCCGAAAATGCAAGGAAAGTCAGAGGTTAATTTTTTGATCATCAATAACTCTGCCTACGCATGATGAAAGGGTCGAATCTAGGAAGAGTGAAAGATCCCCATTAGTTCTTAGCAAATAATGGAAGCGAATCTAGGTGACTGTGTACTAGACTCAAGAAAGATGTCGAAGCTGCTGCAAAGATTTGGTCAGTATAAGAAGCAGTAAATGTTCCCAAAGCTGGAAATGTAAACAACAAACAAACACTTCATTAGCACGCATTCATTTATGACTTGAAAGAGATTGAGAAACCCGCTTTTAACTAATAAATTTCCATCCATCTTCAGTGACATTCTACACCGACCCTGCAAAGATATTCAAGTGCCACAATAAGTCAGCAAATGGCCTTCACATGTTTTGCGTGGGATCTATTCCTTACTGATCGTCCACCTAGGCCTTTACCAATCGTTCACCTGTTCCCTTCTAATCGTTCAATAAAGACATTTGTTCTTTGGTCGCCTCTTTCATAAAAAAGACACTTTAAGACATAGACATAAGCCTGTCAGTCAATCATAGCTTGCCGTATAAAAAGTCAGCAACATGAATTCACAAAATCTTGTCTCTGCAAAAGATAGCGAACAAAGCTATTAATCACCCAAAAGACAGCGAGCAAAGATATCAATCAGACTCGAAGACATCAAACACTAAAGATCTATCTATTTAATGCTACTAAACATCACGAGATTTTTAGTCAACAAATTCAGTAAATGCCCCAGACAACTGCGCCAACCAGGATTTGAAACTACCTTGCTAGAAAATGGCGCGCAGGAAAGATAATAGAAAACATTTAAAAGAATACTACTGGCAGGTGTAACACAATGAATAAATAGACTTCGATATTAAATAACATCATTTTTTTTCAATAACATCATCATCTATAACATTTATTAGAAGATCAGTAAATTGTAAGTATGATGATTCAATATAAGAAGCTATTGAATGCACTATTGAAGTCTTCCTCTGTTCGAACACCTCGCAGGAGTAAAGGTCTTAAATCAGTCACCAAACATTGTTCAACAGCGAACACCTTTCCAGAAATAAAGAAACTCTACACTTTGTTTAAAACTGTTACCAGAGAGGAAATAGTTGGCACGGCAAAGGTGTGAGGCAGGATGCGCGTGGCGGACTTGGGATGCATCTCGAAGGCATTCGACTTACCACGTACATCAGGCAGTAGCTAAGGAAATTATATCACGAGGCCAGTCACTTTTCTGTCTCTTTCTCCACATAATACTCCTAGAGTCACTACCTAGACCTCTTTTTTTTTCACTCATATTATGCTGCCATCCAACAGCAGGCAAGTATTGTAGTTTCGACAATGCAGAAAGAGACCCGTGTTATATGCCGCTGTCATATCATAGGCCGAGATGACTACAAGACCAAATGCGTTGTTTTTTTTTTTTTTCAATGAACTGTTGCGTATTAAAGACAAGATGTATATGAAAACTAATGACAATATTTTGTTGTTGGGCGTGATTACAAGTGCGCAAATGAGAGCTTAGGAAACGGTGTATGGACATCCATCAAAAGTTAAGGTAGATGGAAACAACAAGATTGAGAAAGAATGCGTAGCGAAGTAACATGAACCATTCGACAAATCTCTTACAGAAATGTAGTCACAGCCTGTCGCCTGGCAGCAATAACTTTAAGCAACATACGTGTGTGATAGATATGCAAGCCTGAGATTGAGAAATGTACGTTTTGCTTTTTTTTTTTTTGGAATAGACTACAGGGGATATTTGAATTCTTCAAATTTAGTGGATGATCTATCTCACAAGAACTGAAATGAAATGCATGTATTATCCCTGCATAGCACATTGAACAACTAAAACAAACAATGACTTGCTTGGTGCAAGAATTCACCTGATAGACACAAAACCAACACCTCTTATCAAAGCATAACAAAACACACTTTACAGAGCACACGGCTTATCTATAGGAAACTATGCTCTTGAAAAGGAATTTTATACAAATGCATTAAATGAAGCAAAAGAGGCTAAGGCATCTGCAAAGGTACGTGGAAACAGAAAATAAAACGAAGCTTGAGCATCATTTATATGAAGCTGGAGAACATGAGGCAGCACTTAAAGAGCTAAAAGATACTCTTAGCAAAACAGAACATCACACAGCCTCTCTTAAACCATAACACAGATTCTCAAGTTGAGTTCAGCCCTCCTTCTAGCGCCAAAATGTGAGTACCTTTAAAAATCTGCAAACACTATACTCAAACAAGGGTTAGTATCAACAAATCCTTCAAGAATACTCCTATGAAATACATTGTAAATGTTCCAAAAGGCCACAAAAGATAAAGAAAAGCCAAATGCATGATGAAAAACATTCAACAAATTACCTATTCCATAGTTGGATTGGTGTCACATGTGCTAGTGACCCTTTCCCAATCCTAGATCAAAGCTCAAATTGTGCAAATGCAAATGGAGATGGTGGAGTGATGATGAACAAGATCAAATCTCAAATGAAGAGAGTAACCTTGCAATAGATTGTGAAGATTGTGAAGGATTTGCTTGAGGATGATGCTTGTATTTAAAGATTTTCAAAATGTTGAATGTTGAAGAGGGACCAATGTGGGATCAAAAACAAGCCAATGAATTGAGGACACTTGTCACCATGTGATTGATGGATGTATGTGCAAGATTTGGGAAGAGTGCCCAAGAGGGGGAAATTTTGAATTCAAATTTGCAATTAATTTTGAGAGGGGGACAAGAAAGAAGAGCAATAAATGCCCTGTTTGACTTGTCATGTTGAGGGGAAAATGATTGTTTTAATAAATCAATAAAATTGATTTATTGTGCAAGAATAACTGAGTCTAGATAGTAAGTGGGATGTGATTAGTATGGAATTAGGATTAGATGATGATCATGCTGATTTAATGCTGATTAGGTGTGAGTTGACATTTTGGACTTTGATAGTGATGTATTTAAATCAGAAAAGGATGGAAAATGATTTAGGATTTGATTTAAATGGATTCCTGATTTATTTAATTAAGTGGATGATGCAAGATGAAGGTTGAATGATAAGGTTTATTTGATAAATGAATGGATGAAAATGCACTTGATTAATTGATGAATGGTCCTAATGCGACATCTAATTTGACCGAATCCGATTGAATGCATAATGTGAATTTTGCATGTCTACACATGTATCTCGTAAGTTCTTGGAATGTGTTCAACAACACTAAGATCAAGATGAGATTAATTATTTGGATGAAATAAATCATGAAATTGATATTTGTAGTTATTCCTAAATAATAGGAACATGTGGGTGCACACATGGTAAGGTGACACTCACCTTGTGTTCAGTTAACTATACAGAGTAAAAGTTAACACTTTTGAATGCATGTAAAGATCCTAGGAGCTAGGATTTGATGTTTGCATGTTTGAAGTTTAGTTTAGTTCAGTTCAATTCAGATCAGTTCAGTTCAGATCAGTTTAGTTCAATTCAGTTCAGTTCAGTTCAGTTCAGTTCAGTTCAGTTCAGTTCAGTTCAGTTCAGTTCAGTTCAGTTCAGTTTAGTTTAGTTCAGTTCAGTTCAGTTCAGTTCAGTTCAGTTTAGTTCAGTTCAGTTCAGTTTAGTTCAGTTCAGAATCAATTTAGTTTAGTTTAGTTTAGTTTAGTTCAGTTATGGTTCAGTTATCTTTAGTTGCATGCAAGTGCATGTTGAATGCATGTTGGTTATTTTGAGTTGCATGTAGTTAGCTTCAGTTAACTTGGAATGCATGGCTAATAACATTAAGTTGTATGACAAATAACAGGGACTACCTCTAGTTAACAGGGGATGACCATTCTTGCCTGAATGGTGTTGAGTAAATGTTTCAATTAACTAGAAATCACTTGGAGCCAACTTGGGCACACAAGATGCTTTCTTGGATTTACCTCTCATGCATGATAAGATATTTCTAAAGGCTTAGTTAAGTAGGATTACTTAAGGGCACCAACTTTGAGGAAGAGCTTTGGAATTATCAACATAATGAAGGTTGAGTTGTAGCTTCAGTTTGGGATGCCCAAATGGATGAAGCACATGTTTTAGCATTGTTCTTCATGAGATAACCCTATTTGCATGAGATATGGCATACCTTTTAGGGATAGGGCTTTTGCATTGTAATTGTAACTCATGTTGAGTTTACAAAGCTGATTAAAGCCTATTTATCTCAAGCAAGTTGAATAGAGTTGTGATAGTTTGTTATTGCAGGTGTGAAGAAGATTGACAAAGACAGAAGAAGCATTCTCAAGCAAGAATTGGAGCTATTGTAATTCAGAGATTGAATAATATAATAATTCTTGGTGGAGATTTTTTCCGAAAGGGTTTCTCCACGTTATATCTTGTGTGATCTTTCTAATATCTTGTCTAGTTCTTCTATCAACTTCTCTCTTCATTCTACAATAGTAAAATGAATTAATCAAGATAATCACCTACAAAGAATATATGTAACAAAGAAAGAGCTTACTTAGATCAGCAATATTAAAGTTTTATAGAGTATTAAGCTAAGAAAACACCTCATTTTTCAATACTAATAACATATTATTAGGGTTATATTTATTAATGTCTTAATATTAGTTTAAAAATTCAACATTAATTATAAATATTTTAAAATAAATTAAGTATTTCAATCTAAAATTTTAATATTTGACATTACAAATAAAATTAAACTAAATTCTAATTTTTAAAATCAATAAAATATTTATTATCTATTTAGTTTTACTAATTATCTAATACAATTAAATTAAATTAAATTAAATATTCATTTTAAAATTAATTAAACAATTAATTAAATTTTAGAATAAATTAAGAAATAGATCTATATAAAATCAGCTTTTCTATTTTTTTTTCTTTGTGTCCAAATCATTTCATTTTTCTAAAATTATACTAAGTCTTGATATCATAATTAAACACAAAACTTTATTCTATTCTGAATCTAACCCTAGTTAAACCCTAACCCTATTTGGACTCTAGCCCTTACCCTAATTAAACACTAAATCTAATTGTAATTGACCACTAAGCATAATTGAATTCTACCCCTAACCCTAACCCTAACTCTAACTAAACCCTAAACCTAACTCTAATCAAACCCTAACCCAAGCCTACTTGATTCATAATCCCAACCCTAACCCAAACCCTAATTGAACTTTAAAACTAACCTTAATTAAGTATTAACCCTAATTGAACATTTATTGAACAGTAGTCCTAATTGTACCATAACCCTAGCTTTGAACTACAGTTGAACTCTAATCCTAACCCTAACACTAATTCTTATCCTAATTCAACCTTAACCCCAACCCTAACCTTAACCTTGACCCTATTTGAACTCTTATTGAATTCATAACCTTAATTAAGCCCCAACCTCATCCTAAATCCTAACCCAAATTGAACATT
>VDFB02241774.1:0-17038 GCA_007258455.2 Sequoia sempervirens
CTTGTTAAAATGCCATGTTAAGTCAGTTTTAGGTCAAACCAATCATAGAATCTTGGTGGGTTTTTGTCTAAGAACACACGTGCAAAATTCTGAAAATTTGAAAATTAGGGTTTTTTGCCCCTATTTTCAGGGAAACCCCCAAAAATAGGACTTTCCCAGAAATGATCGAAAATGATTTTGATAGGATTAAAAGACTTCACGATCACATTGGTCAAGTCAGAATCATCAAAAGACATGTTTTACTCTGGTGGGTCTATTTCTATTTTTCGGGAACAAAGTTAGGAGCTCCACAGCCATTAATGGCAGATTGGCCAGTACCAGGTGCTGAAAGCTAAGCTTCAAAAGCTTCAACGACACAACCATGGCGGAAAAGGTCCAAAATGATGCTGCTTGATGAAGGAGATTCCTAAAAGTGAAAAAGGTCAAAATTTGACTAACTCTGGAAATGTTACGAAGGAGAGATTGTTCACATGTTGAAAAGAGCTTTTTTCAAGCAGGGGCGCCCATGATCTTTTAAGGCCAAATGAAGTCACCCAGATCATCCAAGGCATTCATTCTTGACATTTGCCTGCTGGCGCGACAATGAAACAAACAGATAAATCATCTGAGGAATAGATCACAAGCAGTTGCTGATGAAGCAAAAAGAGGCAGTTGAGGAATTATCAGGAAACCACAGTTAACGGCGAAGTTCTAATAAAAAAGAGCCTTTCCAAAAGAAAGGCGCCCTTCTTTTTTGACCTCCAGATGCTGATAAATGACAAAAGGCTTCCCAGGATAATCTTCTCAGCCCAAGTAGATCTCGGAAACGCAACTGCAAGCACCAACATCTGACAGGGCAGTCAACGGATAATCTGGATCAAAGTAGGCAACTTTTCGGATGGAAATAATCAGGCCAAAGGACAAAAGTGCCCTTGCTGGAGGGAAGCACTTGAATCACAAGAACCCTAAAGTAGAGATCCGGGTTTTAAAGTCAATCTTTGCTGGCGAGCATGAAATTGCGATAAGAACTGCCTAAGCGAAATCATCGCGGCTACTCTCGAGGTCAACGAGAAATCCAGATCAAAGCACGAGAGGTCATTTCAAAAGGCTGAAGAACGAAGTTTGAAAATTCACCAAGGCATTAGCAAAAGAGCCTTTTCTTGGAAAAGGTGTCCATTCTTTTGAAGCCCTAAACTCAGTTTTTCATCATCATGTCTCCCAGGCACTTCTTTTCAGTTTGGATCCAACTCCGCAGTGAATGTGTCCGCAACATCTCAGGATCAACAGATAACGCTAGTTTCAAGATCAAACAGAGGGCTTTGAGGAGAGAAAATATTTAAAAGCTTGCAAGAAACCAAAAGGGACGCCTAAAAGAAGTCAAGGGTCAATTTGTTGACTAAAGTCAAGAGCTTTTGAGTTAAAGTTGGCTAAAACACTCCACGATCAGTGGAAATCACCTTTTTAACTTTAGATCAAGCCAAGATCACTTTTTGAGCTTGTGTTAGGTCCCCAAACTTGTGGATCTAAGGCTTAAACATATATATTCAAGGTGAAGGCGTCCCATTTCATTATTTCATTGCAGGATAAAAGATCAAGAACAGCCACAAGCTCTCAAGGACGCCATTGATAGATCTGAACAAGGTTTTCATCCGTTCTTCAATTTTTCTTGCAGATCTGAAGCAGAAGAGGATTGCTATTTTGAGGATTGGACCCAGAGATAGATTTTTTTTCAGGGAATCAGATAAAACTTCCAATCCATCTTCTGTCTACTTCCTCTCTTCTGGTCTTAGGTTTTCTTGCATTTGACAGAAAAAGCAATAGGCTACATCAGATCAAATCAACTGGGTAGATTCAGCATTATTTTCCAGAGAAACCCATCTCGACAAATTTTTCAAAATCAACAAACTTGCTGCCCCTATTTTTGGGGGTTTTTCCGAAAAAGTTTCAGAATCCAAATTCTGAGGAACTGGGTTTGTTCAGCATTGAAGCACGAACAAAACCCATGTGCCAGATTTTTCCGGAAAAATACTTCTCGGCGAGGCGCTATTTTCAAGGGTTTCCGAAAATCATCTGAACAAGGTCAAGATTACAGTCAATCTTTAAGTTTTTTAAGATGCAGTACTCCCAGGTACAATACGAGACCAAGACGGTCTTACTCCATGATTACTTGAAAACAGTTGACACAAATTTACACCAAGTAAATCCAGTGGTTGATTTGGAGCAGCTAGAAGGCATGAATCAAATCACATTGCAGAATATTGAAGAATCCGGATTGTTGCAGGCCGCATCAATTCCCATCACACTACAGAGCATAGAGCTTGTAATCGCTTGTATCAAGCATTACAATCCTACCACCAGAGAAATCAGAGCAGCAGATGGAAGAATTGTTTGTAGTCTAAAGCCTCACGATATCGAAAGGTGTTTTGATATTCCATCATGTCCTAACAGCAAAGTCATATCAGTGACGGAATGTGAGAAGGCATTTGAGACAGCTAAGGACAAATGTCAAAAGGTAATGGCTGAAAAATGGTTAAAAGTGACAAAGGAAAGCTTGCCTAAGTCGTTGGGACGAGGAGAATGTAAAGATGAGTACGCAGTGTTAATCACTCTACTCAATAGAATCACTGGAGAAGAAGATGGTCGTCAATTCCAGCCATGGATGTACTATGTCATTGCTAAAATCATTGGCAGGAGGGAATATTATGACTGGGCCACTTTGATTAGTGACACGCTCCACCGACAAATCACTGGGTATCTGGAAGCTCATAGGTTCCACATGTGCTCTTACCTGGTATACTTGATAGCCTTCCAAGGCGATTTCAGGTTATTGAACAATGTGGGAACCTTAGGTGTGCAGAAGGTTCACAAACATTTCACACGTCTTGAGTTTACTCAAGCGGAAAGACACTTCAAGAAAACAAGTGATCTCTTCACTATGCACACAATACGTGAGCTTAACCATGAGATGCACGTGCGTATTTCACAGACAGCCAGAGAGGCAATGGCGGATTGGGCAGATTGGTTCATCCAATTTCCTACGTTCTCCTACATACGCGTGTATGGCTACATTGGCCACCCCGCCATGCTACCAAGATACCCTTCAGATAGGGTAGTCTTCATGGAATTCCTGAGACAGTTGTCTGAGGTTCATGTCTACTTGCGCTTGAAGAGGAAGACATCTGTTAACTTTCCCGTTGGAATGGGACTATATAGATGTGGATTCACGGTAGATGCTAAGATGATGAGTCAGGAAACGGTGAGGTTTAATCTCAAGTATCTCATTGAGAGAAGATCCTATGATCCCAAAGGACTCTATGCAGCACATCTCGAGCAGCACTCATCACATAAGTCTTCTATTGAAGATTATTGGGTAAATTGTAAAGACGAGTATGAAATTAGAAGAAGGAACTACAGCAATTCCGGACTCCACATTTATGATTTTATGTCGTATGAGACATTGAAAATTTTGTGCGGTGATGAAGGGAAGTCATTCTCCCTCATTCTTATGCTGGTCGATCCAACTCCCAACGCTCGAGAGAGTGGATTGGTATGCCAAGAGAGAACAAATGCAGAAAAAAGCAGTAGAGTGGTTAGAAATAGCCAACTCTCTATCTCGATAACAGAAATCAGGAAGGTGATGATACCTCCGCGAGCGAGCACGCCTGTGAGGTTCCACTTCAAGAAGGAAACCTAGGCAGAAACAATGGTGCAATCCTCCCCGAGGGATGAGCATGTCAAAGCCTAGAACACAGAGGACACCAGTGGAGAAAGCCACACATAGTCCTGAAATAATCACGAGTATTGCTGCCCCAAAACAAAGAGTAGAGACTGCTACTCACGATTAAGTGAGAGAGGTTATCGCAGACCAACGGCGGTAGTGAAGAACCGATGGGCGAGCCAATGCTTGAAGCTTAACAACAATAAGCGGCGGCGAAGCGATTACTTTGTTATGGAAGCGAGTACAATATCCGCGATCCGCAGTACAAGTCCTCATCGACTTAGATTAGCCCACTTAGAGACATTGCTCTGCCCGCAGTCTCACACATCTAGCATTCAAGCCTCCGTCCTTCCTAGCAAAGTTAGTAGAGATTATTTGGCTTGAAGGCTTCCTAGGAAGAAAGAGGGAAAAACCCTCGTATGAACTTTACTTTACCGAATTCGATCACGTCCCACAAGACATGTCGGCGAAAAGGTTGAAGAAGCAAGTTCACATAGAAAGGAATGCAGAGTGTGAAATCATCATAGAGACTGCCGCCCCACCAGTAGAGAAAAGCATACATGAGGTCCAAGTAGAAGACTACACTTTGTCTCAACTTAACCTCGGAAAGACTACACGACATCTGCGGGCGGACAACCTAACTGGAATAGCCCGATTGGCGCTGAAAAGGATGGCTAAGGATGGTAAAGAAAGGCAGCCTTAAAGGCTGAAAATCAGAAACTGAGGTCATACATAACCAGCTTGATACATGGCACACCAAACGTCTCAGCCCTACCAACAGGACTACTAGATCTCCCCGCCGAACAAAATCATCGGCAATTGATAACATTCGGCAAACACTTGAGAGATCAAGTGGAAGAGTTTGTTCTCAAAGGTAGATGTATACTGGCAAATCTATACCAGTTACGGGATAGAGCACATGGACTTCGTGCAGAGATCCAGCAATCAGAACAAAAAGTTGCGAAGGAGGCGAAGGCGAAAGCACAATTGCAGATTTGCAATTGGCATATCAATCGATTCTCACGAGAAAACAGAAAGCAGCATCTTTTGTGGGAAGGAACAATTGGCGTGCAAGGTGAAAGCCTATGACGCTCATTCAGTAGAGTTGATTGATTACAGACGGGTGGTTGCCACTATTATCAACTTCGCAAGAATGTTGGTGATATCTTTCCCTTGCATGGAATATCAGCGTGAGGGAGGAGAATACATCGAGATGGTCACTGTACAGAACCAGTTCATGGATGTCATCCGCAGTACCTTTCTTGATGATCCAGATGGTTGCAAGCTGGCTAAGGTAGCAGCTTTATCAACCAAGTTTGAAGAGGCAGCATCTCAGTGTATTGACTTCGGAAATCAACTCACAACGGGTGAGATCATGCTACGACGCCACGTCATCATCCTACAGAGCATTAACTCCCCAGAAGCTGATGAAGTCAATCAATGGATAGAGACACTGCTGATTAGTGGCGAACTATAAATGCACCAAAGAAGGACGCCATACACCCTCCAAGTGGCATTTATGAGACTTGAGTTTAACTTGATGCTTCTTTCCAAGTCAACTCAAGATGATATTAAATGTAGTTGGAGTTAACTTGATGCTTCTTTCCAAGTTTAACTCCACTTTCCTTAAATCATGCATTGTCAGATCCCACTGATTAAGGATGTCCTAAGCCTTCCATGATTTGTGGATCTTAGATCTCACTAAATGTGGATGTCTATTTTGGAGGAATACTTTCATTAAAATTTACCTTTAGTTTACTTTCAGTCAACTGAAGTAGTTTCCAGTTGACTCTTTGTTGATTTTCAGTTAACTGAAGTAGTTTTCCAGTTAACTGCTTGTTCCCCCTTTTTAGGAATAAATCTTGCTAATTGATTGGCAAGAACTCATTGTTAACTCAAGGAGATTTTGGGGTTGCCCACTCTTTTGAGTTCTATAAATAAAAGCCTTGGGCTCATTGTTTGTTTAACTTTTACTTGCTATGCAAAATTGCTGCGCCATTGTTGCCAACAGCTCTGAAAGCGGATATTTGTTCACTCTTGGATGAGAGTTTGTTGGTCGATCGTAATTGTGCATGATTTTGTGCCTTTGCTTTCCCAACCTTTGTAATTCGTTGATAAAGCTTTGAAGGAGAATATCAGAAGGCGCTTGCATTTTGGTCAATCTTTTGAGTTGTGTCCATGTCTTGTATCTAATAGCTCGTTGTTTCATTTCCCTCCTCGGATAGGAGTCCCTCCTCCTTGGATATTTGTTATTAACAAGTTATCGTTCGTTGTTGTTTAATGTATTGACTTCCAAGCTACACTTCGGATAGGAGTCCCTCCTCCTTAGCAAGCTCGCTGGCCAAGGCATCGTAAAATTGTTGTTTCTCGTAAACTATTTCCTAGCCCATACCTCGGATAGGGAGTCCCTCCTCCTTGGCAGGTCACCAGGATCCTAGTTTACCGTGAAGCGTTTACAGCGTACCAACCTTATCGGTGTATGCCGAGTTGACCTCGGTCATATTCTCGGAGCGGTCGGGTGATCAACCGACCCATTCTGCCCTCATGCTTTGTTTACCTTGAAGGTATTGGATAGATAGAAGCTAGAATAGTCGTAGTTAAGATCTGCAGAAACCAGAGAAAAAGCTTAGCTACGGCGCATTGTGTTTGTGCACCCTTGTGTCCTACCGCTGAAGCATAAAAAGATAGGAACTTTGGTTTACATTTCCCTTCCCTACGCATTGCTCCCAGTAGAGAGGGACTTCTCCTCTTTAAATAACGAAGAAGTGTTGCAAAACATTTGCAATAGCTGAACGTTTACAATCAGCACTCCAGAGGTGCTAATTTAAGCATGTAAGACCTAAGTATATACAACTCCTAGCATGATTTCTCAGGATGTGCAATAACAACAAAGTAGCGGTCACAGTGCGAAGTTTCGCAAACTTATCTTTAAACTCAAAAAAATATTCTTTCAATGGACAAATCTGAAACTCAAGCAAAACTTCAGGAAAGATTAGTAACTGGGGCAACTCACTCAGACCATGATTAATCCATAAACAAGTTATCTTCCCTAAATCTCCATAATCAAAATGATATTCATTGTAGTCAACAGTAGGGAAAGATACAACCTGGTGGTCTCCATTTGTAGACATGAATTCTTGCTCGTCATCCATTGCTTCATTAGGAGGTTGAAGTTGATGGTGAACCATACCCCTTGCGTCTGAATCATGGAGATCAACATCATGTTCCAAGCTGGGCGGAGTGTGGTGGGAATTGGATTCAAAATGGAATTTGGGAATTTGGAGTGTTTCATGCACTGGCTTCTTTTGAATTCCTAGCAATGGATCAAGCCCCAACCTGAATTGTTCTTCATTCTCTATCTCTGTCACAGTTGTTTGTTTATCAAGTAGCCTTCCATTTGCTTCAATTTCATCAAGCAATTCCTCCATGACTGTGAACAATGGATCAAGCGCCAACGCGAAATGTATTTCATATTCTGCTTCCATCCTGGTAGCCCATTGATCGTCAAACGCATCATCTTGCCTCAAGCCGCTTATCATCTCTTCCATCTTGCATGATTGAACTTCTTCATCAAGGACCATTCCTTCTTGAAGTGCACTGGAATCACTTCCCCCTTCATGTCCTCCTCCTTGGATGAATGAACATTGGAAATTTCCCACGCCATCTCTACTTTGAGCTAAGTCCTCCATTTTTGGTTCTTGATGATCTTCAATAACTTGCAATCTTATATATTCATTCACCTCAGTATGTTGATAGTTGCCTTGGGTGGTTCCTCTTGCTTGAATGTATTCTATTGCTTCTTTGA
The DNA here is from genome assembly GCA_007258455.2 of Sequoia sempervirens. Taxonomy (NCBI): domain Eukaryota; kingdom Viridiplantae; phylum Streptophyta; class Pinopsida; order Cupressales; family Cupressaceae; genus Sequoia; species Sequoia sempervirens. The sequence goes on from VDFB02241774.1 coordinate 7,503, forward strand.
TCTTTACTCCAACGACCTCCTCTGGCATTACGATACTTGGAATATCTTCACCCACTTGATCCCTAAGCTCAATCACATTATCATGCTGTGACTTATTCTTCATATTATCATCCAATCGAATACGTATCAAAATGTCCAAAGACACTCTATCCTCTCTTGAAAACCACTGCCATGCTAAGATTGCGAGAAAATCATATGGCGATTCCAAGGTTTCTTTTGTTAGGTCTTGACATGTGGATAAGCTCAATGGGCGTTGTGATTTGCTAGTAATAAACAAGGGGACTTACGTTAAAGAACTTTTCACAAGTTTGGGACTTAGGCGGATTTATCATTAAAGGCTTTCTTCACTTAGGACTTTCAATGTGGGTCTCAAAAAAATAGCAAAAAGGATAAGGGTTCAGGGGGTCTATATCCTACTGCGAAATCTAAGAGCATTTAGGCGATCCGGAATAAGCGTATAAAACCACTTTGTTTCGGCCCTCGGCTGACAACATACTAAAATGGTGCACCTTCAAGTGGGTGTGATAATAATTTTCAAACCTCTCAATGAGGCTGAAGTTGCTTTCCATAATTATGAGCTCTTCAGTTAACTTACGATCGAATGCAAATCATTCATTCGAAGAAAGTATGAGCAATACTTCACCATTGAATCTATACGATCAATCTCTCATTCACTTAACCAATACTCAAAAGTAAATTCTACTTAATCTAATGCTAACTTTAATCTATGGCGGAAGAAGATATGCAACCTCGCTTACTATTTGACAATAAAAGTTGTTCAAAGCAAATCATGCATAAGAGCTTTTATTATTCGAAATAGTCTCAATGCAACAATCTCATACTGGCTTCCACACATTACAATGAGGCCAGCCCAATTTATAGGCTCCCAATTACAATTCAATGGCCAAGATTGATTTCAAATCAACGGTCGAGATTACAAAATAAAACCCTAATTAGGGTTTGTCACTTTCGACCAATGAGAAAATTTCATTTGAGGACACTTGTCCTTTTTGCTAAATATAAACCAACAATAAAATAGAATGTTGTTGCATGTTGATTTGGAATGATTTGATTGGTCGGAAAATGACGAGGCGCCACCTCAGCGTGCTGGATGCCTTCCTTGGTTGCTTCGTTTTTCTTCCACGTGCTTGCCTTTTAGAATATTCTTCATGCCGCATGACTCGCCCTTGGCGCTTTTGTTCCTTCCTAGCTTAGATCTTGGAGCTCCTTTTACTTTGATTTTCTTCTCAATTGCATCGGAATCTTTGAGACCGAAGTCTCCCTTGGAGCAGTATCCGACTTGTGTTGGTTAAGCGGTGTTCCTCCCGGCTGAACTGGGTTGATGTTATTCCGCTTGATTTACTCTTTGAATTCTCCAATTGTGTCAAGAAATTGTCTAAGTATGGGAGATCTCGTTGAACACTCTTCTTGTCACCATCTGATTCTGATTGGAAGCTTGTCTTTAATTCTTCAAGAGATGAAATCCCTCAAGAAGTTACCCTGATTGCTTCAACAGGTCTGGGATTGTAGATGAAATCCTTCCAAGATGTCTGGATATCCATTCAAGTGTCTTGAATTTGGAGAAGAATGCCCCTGTGCTTTCGCCATGATAGAGGAAATTGGAATTTTCTCTGTGAAGTATTTCCCATACTTAGCCAAGTTTTGGCTATTCAAGTTCATTTTGTACCACCTTCACATGGACTATTCAACATTTAGCCAAGGTTTTGGATGAACTTTGCCTATGGATTTTTCTTCAATTTTGAATTTGGCTTGTGCTATGTAGGACAAATTCCATCCTTGGACAAGGATTTTATTCACTTCCTCTTTATTTTCCTCTTCATCCTTCCTGCTTATGCGTCCAACACTTAGCTTAATTCTTCCCTAAGGTATCAACACTAGCCAATTTTCTAAGTTTTAGCCAATTTTCTCATCCTCTCCTTGGGCAGACTTCACATGAGCTTGGATGTTTTCTCTCTCAGCCTAAGTCGGACTTCAAGCCACTTTGGACAAACATCTCTGGGGAGAAGTCAGACTTTCCCTAGTGCTTACCATCTTTTCTCTTACACTGGGGCGAACTTTCTCAACACTTTGCCATTTCTTTTCTTGGTCTAGGTCGGACTTTGCATCATGTTTGCCATTGTACTTGGCGGATCTTATGGATGCCTGGACATACCTTCTCCAAGCAAAGTCGGACTTTGTAAAGGTTTGGACATGCTGTGCTTGGGAAAAGTCAGACTGTCTTGTGTCGTCCACCCATTGAGCAAGGTCGGACTTTACCGGTGCCTTTTCAAATTTTTGAATTTTTACTTAGCCAATTCTTTGAGTTTACTTGGCTGGGCGGACTTCATCAAGCCTGGGACAAGTGCATGGCGGACTTTGAGAACTTCTTTTCATTTATCTTCCCAAGGTAAGGCGGACTTAGAGATTTCTTGCCAAGAGATAGGTCGGGCTTTCCACTAAGCTTGCCATTTTTCATCTCCCTTCTAGGCGCTTCATGCCTTAGAATATTTTCCACCATTGTAATGTCCCCTTCAAAGAATGATCGCTTTCTCGGCGGACCGGCTAGCTCATTCCTAGACCAGAGGGTCATGATGGTGAAATTAGGCTCTGCAAGTTTTGAGGTGGTTGTTTTTCGCTTGAGTTTAGTTTCGACCATGGATTCTTCTCTCGGTTTTCGCCAGAGAGCTTCGCTAGTGCTGGTGTGTTCCGGCTTGGCATTTCTCGTAACTTCACAATTTACTTCATTTTTAGTAAATTCTATTTCTGGCAGTGGACAGTTCGGGTACAGTTCAGTTGGGTCACTTCTTCAGTTGTTTCAGCTGGCACTTCAGTTCTTGGCCTTGGGCGCATTTTTCTGGGAGAGATAAGTAATTTCATTATAATATTATTATTTTAATATTATACCCCCTTGCCTAGCAGTGCAACTTTAAGTTGTTTTTAAAAAGGGGACTTTTGAGGGTCCAGGCGTCATAAGGAGATAAATTATAATTTTAAAATGTCAAATATTGAGACAAGTAAGTGGGACGCCCTTTGAGAAGATTATTTTATTTTAAAAAGTGAAATGTTTTATTGTTGAAAATGGACGCCATCTTTGGAGGGAAAAGGTGAATTTGAAATTAGGGTTTGGGCGCCCTTGGAAGCTTCTAGATGTTTCTCTCTCGTCTATATAATCAGGCCTCAGCTCTTCATTTGGCATCTTCTGTCTACTACACCGTTATGCTGCTGGATTGTATTCAGGCACTCGCTTCGAGGAAAGCACACCTCCTAGCATTGGCTCATCTTCTTGCTTGAAAGATAGCAACTAGTTGAGAGGTTAGCTTGTATTAGGTTTGAATTGCATTTCTAGTTGAGTAATTGCATTGTTGGAGTTCTAGTTTACATTTTCTATCATATTTTGATGTTGCTGAATGTCATTGGGGAATGTAAGAATCGCTCATAGCTCATGAAATAAAAATGTTATCATTCTGGGTATTGGATCTTTCAATCTGTTTATGAAGGGCGACCATGCTTGCCAGTTTCCAGATTTTTATTGTGTCTCTTTGATTTTATAAAGGAAATTCGCCCTTGCAGCTGGGCCGTACCATCTTGAGGTACATTGGAGTTTGTGCAAAAATAAATAAGGCTTGTTTTGAGTGGTTTAGGGATTGCATCTTGGGCGCCTGCATCAGTATAGTAATCTGCATTTGATCTTTTGTCAATAGGATGTGTTTAGAGTGAGTTATGTGCATTTTAATGAGTTTTCATGCTGCTGTTCTGTATCATTTCTGTCAAAAACAGTCACATCAGATTTGAGAAAGTTCATTGGTGTGTGAGGAGTTGATATTCAGTGAGCTTGGGAGTGTGAAAGGGAGTTCTTAATTTGTTATAGCTTCGAAAGGATTCTAATCTTAAGATATTGACAAACTCTCTAATTTATTGTAAGCTGAACAGTAGTACTGTCAGCAATTCTCTCCTCTCATTTGGTATTTACTTGTACTGCCCACTGAATAAGTGGAAGAGGCTGGCTTGCCGCCTTTTACTTCTTGCATTGTAATTTCCTAAGTCTCCGCCATATGGTCGCCTCCTATCCTTCACGGATCGAGTAGCACATACTTGGTGTTGAGCTATTTTCAGTATTGCAATAGATAGGGATCCTCTGACCGAATGCTCGTCGTTCGCCAGCGCATCTCTGGTTAGAGTTCTTGTTCAGTATTTACTTTGAGATCCTCTGACCAATGCTCACACCTTGCCCGCATCGGGATCCTGGTGTACATTCTGGTTAGAGTTACTTTCTGCATCGTTTTGGTTTATGCTAACCTTAACGGGTGCATGTTGCATTGTAATCTTTTATGAAAAAACAAAAAAAATTGGTCCGATTCATTACAGTGGTATCAGAGCCATGATTCTGCCAACCTGTGCCCAACAGTGATTCAGTGGTCAGATGAGTGACAGTGATTGCAGATACTTCACCAGAGGTCAGGCCAGAAGACAACAGATACAGCTTCCGTCAGTGCCAGAAGCAGATACGTTTTCAGAGGCTTTGAGAGAAACTGGAATAACAGTGGATACGGGTAAAACAGTTGAGAACATGTCAGATAATCTTAGGACAGCCATGGAAGAGAAGGATGCAAGGATGGAAAAGAAGTTTGATGGAATGATTGAGATGATGTCTCGATTACTTGCTAAAATGGATCAGCAAGCTACTCAGAACCATATTCCGAATCAAAACCATGCTACAGGAGAAAGCAGTGGTGTCAATGGAAACAACGGGCATAATGGAAACAATGGTAATGGAGGTAGTAGAACCATTGGACAGCATGATGCCATCTCTAGCGGATCAGCCTCTAGACCGCTCTTTCCTACATTCACTCCAAGAGAAGAACAACCAGTTGAAGCTCCCGTTCCCTTGGTAGACGATGCCCGACAAGCCTATATGGAGTATGCTACCCTACCCCCTGATCTTAGGAACCAATGGTCCTTTGATCAATTCTTGAATCAGAGGGACAGAAGACAAGGAAGAAGAGTTGATAACCGAGCTAATTGGGCTCCTAGAACTGATTTCCATCAAGCCTTAGGGAAGGTAACATTGGCTCACTTCGATGGAAGTGATACGTGTTCAGCAAGATCATGGGTTCAGAAGTTAGACAACTACCTTTCACTTCGTCCCATGCCAGAAGAAGATGCCATCAAGTTTGCAACACTCCATTTAGAAGGAGCTGCCCATGAGTGGTGGTACCATGGTTTGGTCACTCTTGGCCATAACCTTATTCGAACCTATGGAGAATTCACCAACAAGCTGATTGAAAGGTTCGACACTAAGGATCTTGAAGTAAGATTTCGCGAGCTTGCACAACTCAAACAGCATGGCTCCTTGGATTCTTACATTGCTGATTTCCAGAGACTTTCTGTGATGGTGCCCAACATCACCGAAAGAAGATTGGTTGTGTTGTTTTCTGAAGGTTTGGTTGAACCCTTGAAAGGATGGGTAAAAGCTTTCGATCCACCAAGTCTTGATGAGGCAATCAAGAAGGCTCGTAGTATGGAGTTATCAGCCCCTAGGCCTAAATTTCCGCCTAAGCCTTTTGGCCATAAGAGGGATAAGGATAAAAGACATTCTTCTAATCAGCACAAGAAGTTCCCACCTAAATTGACTGAAGAGCAACGTGAACAGCTCAGAAAGGAGGGCAAGTGTTACACATGTTTAGAGCCTTGGACTAAAGGCCATAGATGTCCTGGAAGAGGGCGTTATAATCAAATGGGAACCTATTCTGATTATGAATCAGCATCTGATATGTCTGATCAGCAGTCTTATTTTGGGGACAGCGAGGATGAAAGAGCCTCAGAAGAGTCCGATCATGAACAAGGAGTTGGGGGCCCTATTGCCCAACTCTCTAGTTTCCAAAAGAACGAATCTTTCAAGGTTCGTGGTGGAGTTGGAGGCCATCGCTTTGTTGCATTAATTGATACTGGTGCAACGCATAACTTCATTGATGAAGGTGTGGTTGCAAAGAGAGGTCTCAAAACTGAAGAATTTGAAGGCTTCAAAGTCATGGTGGCCGATGGGTTTCACATTTCATGCACACGAAGAGTTCCTAACATGTCCTTGCAGTTGGGAAACTATGAAGTCAAAGATGACTTCTATGTGGTTACTATTGGTGACACAGATGCAGTCTTGGGCATACAATGGTTACGCTCACTTGGTGAAATCTCTCTCAACCTACAAACCATGGAGCTCAAGTTCCAATCTGATGGTAAGAGAGTTGTTTTGAGAGGAATGTCTAATGGTGGTCCTCGTATAGTTTCTTTCAAAAGGATGGAAAGGCTGATTAGACATGACCAAGTGGAGTGGGCTGCGGAATGCATGGTTCTTCCTGCCAGTCCAGTTGAGACCAAGAGGGAATATCCTCCTGATATTCAATCCATACTCACCAAAAGGAGTAAGGTGTTTGCTGATCTACCACCTGGGCCACCACCAGAAAGAGGTGCTGAGCATGTTATTGAACTTAAGGAAGGGGCCAAACCAGTCATTACAACACCGTATAGATATCCTAAGAAGCAGAAGGATGAAATTGAGAAGAACATAAGAGAACTCCTGGAGATGGGCTTCATTCGCCCTAGCAAAAGTCCTTTTGCTTCAGCTGTAGTTCTTGTGAAGAAGGACGGCACCATCCGCATGTGTGTGGATTATCGTGCCTTGAATCAAAGCACAATAAAAAATCGGTATCCTATTCCTCGGATCGATGAGCTCATAGATGAGCTACATGGTGCTAAATTCTTCTCCAAAATTGATTTGAGATCGGGTTACTATCAAATCCGGATGAGGGGCTCAGATGTTGAGAAGACGGCATTCAGATGCCATATGGTCACTTTGAGTTCCTAGTCATGCCCTTTGGCTTGACTAATGCTCCAGCAACCTTCCAGTCCTGCATGAACAGAGTTTTCCAGAAGCAGTTGAGGAAATTTGTGTTAATTTTCTTTGACGATATTCTCATCTTTAGCAAGACGTGGGAAGAACACCTCAAGCACTTGGAGGAAGTGCTTAGCATTCTTGAATCAGAGAGTTTGTTTGCAAAGGAGTCCAAATGTGAATTTGGGATGAAGGAGCTGCTCTACCTTGGCCATATCATCAGCGCTGAAGGGGTGAAGGTTGATCCAGAAAAGATCAAGGCTATAGTAGATTGGCCACCTCCAGAAAATCTGACTCATTTGAAGGGATTTTTGGGTCTCTGTGGCTTCTACAGAAGGTTTGTGAAAGGGTATTCTCAAAGTGCTGCTCCTCTCACTGACCTCACTAAAAAGGGAGCTTTCATGTGGTCAGAAAAAGCTCAAAGTGTGTTTGATAAATTCAAGAAAATCATGAGTTCTTGTCCTGTATTGGCCATACCAGATTTCTCCAAACCCTTCGAGTTACAGTGTGATGCATCAGGGGAAGGTATTGGGGCTGTTTTGATGCAAGAGAAGCATCCAATTGTATTTGAAAGCAGAAAATTAAGAGGGGTTGAAAGAACCTACTCTATCTATGACAAGGAAATGCTTGCAATCATGCATGCATTAGCCAAGTTCAGACAGTATCTAGTGGGGAGCAAATTCGTGGTCAAGACTGATCACAACAGCCTCAAGCACTTTATGCATCAGAAGGATTTGAATGAGAGACAGCAGAAGTGGGTGAGTAAGCTACAAGCTTACGATTTTGATATTGAGTATGTCAAAGGGAAGAATAACGTTGTGGCAGATGCTTTGTCTAGAAGGCCTCACTTGAGCTCATTGTGTGAGCTTAATGCTGATTGGAAGGAGTTGTTGCTTGCTGATTATGCCAAAAATCAGTTTGCAACCAGCGTTATCGAAGGTACTTTTCATGATGAAAGGTACAAGGTAGTTGATGGGTTGATCCACTACAAGGGAAGAATCTTCTTGGTGGCTGATTCTAAACTTAAGAAGAAGATTTTGGTGACCTTCCATGACAGTCCACTTGCTGGTCATCAAGGGTACTTCAAGACATACAAGCAGATTCGAGAGAGATTCTCTTGGAAGGGGTTGAAGGATGATGTCCAGCGTCACATCAAGGAGTGTAGTACTTGTCAAATGAATAAAAATGAGCACTCTCTTCCAGCTGGTCTACTGCAGCCACTTCCCATTCCAGATCAAAAATGGGAGAGTATCTCTATGGATTTCATCACCGGGTTGCCTAGGGCTCAAGGCAAAGACTGTATTTATGTTGTAGTGGACAGATTGACCAAATTCTCTCATTTCTTTGCCATCACAAGCACATTCACAGCAGCACAAGTTGCAGATTTGTTCTTCCATGAAGTGTTTAGACTGCATGGGTTGCCTAAAAATATTGTGAGTGATAGGGACAGCAAGTTCCTAAGCACCTTTTGGCAGGAAATCTTTAGGATGAGTGGTACAGTGCTTACTCCAAGCACTAGCTATCACCCACAAACAGATGGTCAAACGGAGATTGTGAACAAATGGTTGGAGGGCTATCTCAGAAATTATGTCTCAGAACAGCAAAGGGCATGGGTAAAATGGCTCCACTTGGGAGAATATTGCTACAATTCATCTTTCCACATGTCAATAAAGATGTCTCCATTCATGGCCCTCTATGGTTACGAGGCTCCAAGCTTTGCAGAATTGGTGTTTGGCGATAGCAAAGCTCCTCAAGCCAAGGATTGGTTGCAGCAGAACCAAGATGTTTTGAAATCCTTAAAGGACAACCTTCAAATGGCACAAAATCAGCAAAAGATGTACGCTGATCAGCAGCGTGTTGAGCGCTCATTTGATGTTGGTGACATGGTATATCTTCGGCTTCAACCCTACAGACAGTCTACACTTAAGAAGAGTGGAGCTGAGAAGCTGAAACCACGCTTCTATGGACCATTCAAGGTTGTTAGGAAGGTTGGAGCGGTGGCCTATGAGTTGGAACTACCTTTGAGTAGTAAGGTCCACAATGTCTTCCATGTGTCTCGCCTCAAAAAGGCACTTGGACACAACGTTGTGGCTTCATCACAGTTACCTCCTTTGGATGAAGAAGGGCAGTTGACTTTGGTTCCAGAACAGATTATTGATTTCAGAGAGCATTCCTTGAGGAGGAGAACAATCAAAGAGTATTTGGTAAAGTGGAAGAATTTACCATTGGAGGATGCTACTTGGGAGGATGAGGAGATTCTACAGCATCCATACTTGCGATTGCTTGAGGGCAAGCAATCTTGGGGAGGGCGGACTGTAATGTCCCCTTCTCAGCAATGATCGTTTCTGTTGACCGTTGGCCTATTCCGGAGACCCGTGGGCTGTGCGGATGGTGAAATTAGGGTTTCCAAGTTTTGAGGTGGTTGTTGCTTGGAGTTTGGGTTTCTGACTGCGGATTCTTTCTGGGTTTTCAGAGAGCTTCGCAGTGGTGTGTTCAGTTTGGCATCTCGGGCAACTTCGCGAATTTACTATTTTTAGTAAATTCTATTTCTGGCAGTGGACAGTTTGGGTTCAGTTCAATTGGACCTCTTCTTCAGTTGTTTCAGCTGGCACTTCAGCTCTTGGCCTTGGGCGCATTTTTCTTGGAGAGA
>VDFB02241776.1:0-17687 GCA_007258455.2 Sequoia sempervirens
AAGGCTGCGTTCACCACTAAGTGGGGGACATTTTAGCGTCTGAAGAATGTCGTTTGGAGGGCTCATCAACGCCAGCGCCACTTTCCAATGCGCCATGGATATTACCTTCAAAGACCTAATTGGAAAATGTATAATCATCTATATGGATGATTTGACCGTATTCTCCAAGAAGCGAGGTGATCACGTCTCCGACCTATGCAAAGTATTTCAGAGATGCCGGGAATTCGGGGTTTCTCTTAACCCCAAGAAGTGCATTTTTGGGGTGACCGAAGGCAGACTACTCGGGCACATCATCTCAGAGCAGGGAATTTCCATTGATCCTGAGCGCATTGAGTCGTTACTCAAGATTCAGCCCCCGGGCAGCAAGAAGGAATTGAAGTCTTTCTTCGGAAAGATCAATTTCGTCCAGAAATTCATCACCGGATTCGCAGAAATAGTCAAACCTCTTAATGCCATGCTCAAGCAGGACGCCAAAGTTGAGTGGACACCAGAGGCCAAACAATCCTTTGAGGAGGTCAAAAGAGCCATAGCTGAGGCACCTGTGTTGGTCAGCCCGGACTATCTGAAGCCATTCTATATTTATTCATTTGCTTCGGAGCATTCTTGTGCCAGTATGTTGACCCAAAAGGATGACGAAGGAAATGAGCATCCGATCACCTTCATGAGTGCACCCCTCAAAGATGCTGAATTGCGTTACCACAACATAGAAAAGTAGACATATGCTCTCGTTAGGTGAGTAAAGAAATTTAGACATTACATTCTACGCAACAAGGTGTTCGCAATCGTCCCTAACCCAGCAGTCAAAATGCTTCTTATGAAAAATGAGTTGGGCGAACGGAGGGCCAAGTGGGTCACCCTGCTCCAAGAATATGATATGGAGATCCAACCAATGAAATTGGTAAGAGGGCAGGCACTCACCCGCACAATGGCCGAAACAGCAACAGAGGCCAGACCTGAACTCACAGTACAGTAATATCAGCTTGAAGATGTCTCCCTAGGAGAATGGTACCAAGATGTCATTTATTTTCTGCTCAATCATAAGTGTCCGTCGCATTTGCAAGGAGTTCAGAAGAGGGCCCTCAGATTGAAAAGCAACGGTTATATGTTACAAGGGTCCATTCTCTATAAGAAGAATCATGAGGGCATTTATCTAAGATGCCTCGGCAAGGAGGAAGCGGAACGTGTCTTGAGGGAGTTTCACGATAAGTTTGGTACAGGCCATGGATCGGGTTCTTCTACGGCCCATCAGATATTAAGGGCAGGGTACTACTGGCCAACTGTCTTCAAAGATGCCCATGGCCATGTCCGTTCATGCCATACGTGCCAGACCGCTGCCACCAGGGAGAGGAATGCTGTTGTCCCACTACAGCCCGTGTTGGAGGTAAGGCCTTTTGCACAGTGGGGTCTCGACTTCATCGGTCCGGTAAGCCCTCCATCATCTGCGGGATACAGGTACATTCTAACCGCTACTGATTATTATACTAGATGGACGGAAGCAATAGTTTGTAAGCATTGTACAACTGAAGTAGTTACTGATTTCTTAGAAAGTTTCATTCTAAATCGCTTTGGTTGTCCGTATGCTCTAGTATGTGACAATGGACCTGCCTTCGCTTCTTTAAAATTTGCTAGCTGGGCATTTGACTATGGGATCGCCCTCAAATTTTCATCCAATTACTACCCTCGAGGAACCCAATGGCTACAGAGTCCCTGGCTGGAGGCGATTCACAGAGTGATCAAAAAGGCTAGATAGGAACCCCAAGGGCTGGCATACCCAGCTCCATTTTGCCCTTTGGACTGATCGCACCCGCCATAAGGCTGCCCTTGGTGATTCCCCGTTCCACCTTGTCTATGGTCTTGAGCCAATATTCCCCATCCACCTGAAAATTCTAACTCTTCAGTTCATCAACGACTTTTATGAAGGAGGAGATCGTAGGGAAGCTCATTTAGCTGAACTTTTACATTTAGAGGAAGTCCGAGACCGCACAATAGAAAATTTTGCCAAGCATCAGGGCGTAGTGAAGAGATGGTTTGACCGCCGAGCCAAAATCAAGGCCTTCAGGATTGCAGATTTGGTCCTATATTGGGACAAGGCCCATGAAAAGAAAGGGGACACAATAAATTCGACAAGCTCTGGCTTGGCCCCTTTCAGATAGCTGAGATTTTGGGAGATAATGCCTTCCACTTGAAAAACTTAACCGGTGAAAATGTCCCATTGCCGGTCAACGGGCAGCACCTGAAGCATTACTTCCAAGCTTGAGCTCCTTCGAGCTCTTCGTTGTAAATACCTGTGCATAGGGTAGAGTAGTTGCTTTCTTGCTTGTTGCGTTTTGTTCACGTCATTTTTTGCTTTCTTCCTCCTGACAGTTTCATTTTGAGAAAGGTTTCCTGCTCCTTTGTGGTGGTTGTGCTTGCCTAACAAGTGTTTCACTTTGCTGTCCGTTCTTTGTGTTCTCTGGCTAAACCTTTACTCTAGACTATTGGTCTTTGCAGAGCTGTCCGTGAATGATTTCCTTGTCTGAATTCTGCTCAGAACTTGACCCTTCGCCGGATCTTCTTACCCACATCTTGAATCTTGCACGAATTACATAATAATAAATTCTGAAGGACCGTGCTATGGTTGTCACGACACCCAAGTGAGTGAAAAATCCTAAGTCTACTCCAGTGACCACTACAGTCTCAAACCCATTGTAGGCTTCAATGCTTACCCGGTCAAACTAAATGGAAAAAGAGAAATGAAATATCAAAGCAAAAAGAGAGAAAAGAAACTCTGAACAGAAAAGAAAATAAACTACCGTATGGGTGTTCGGATAACTCTACTGGGGCTATGGACGCCCGGCTGGCAGTAGAGCAATATCCATGAGATTGTAGCGACAACTCTGCCGGGGCTATGGACGCCTCACTGGCAGCGGGGCAATGTCCAGGTTACTTTTGGTGTTAGGCAACTTATGTAGCTCACTTGGTTCGAGTAATAACCTTGGTTACTATCCCTAGGAAAGGAATGAACTCACTCTACACACACTTTCGAGATGTCATGTAAGCTGACCCAATTAAGGATCTCGCTCTCCCGAATTCATCCTTGGAAACCGTTTCTGGTCTGTGAAACCAGAGATTCTGGGTCCTAAATAAATATTTATCCCTAGAACGCTCTGAAGCGTTCTCCAGCAAGGTCGCCATTTGTTGTGCCCTCAGCACACACGCCCCATTGGGAATGGGGACCCTCTTTTCTTTCGCCTTGTCGGGTCTGTCGGGGCTGCCTTGTTCTGCGTGCCCCTCTCTTTTTTCACATTTTGCATGGTCGATATTACCCTAAAGTTTCATCCTAAGATCGATCGTGGTTTCCCTTTTAAATTTTGGTGCCCTCCGGGGCCTTGTGGGTTCCTTAGACCTTTCGGGCTTTGGGGCGGCCCTGGGCCCCTCCTGGCCCGGGCCTCCGGGGTTCCCTTATCGGGTTTCCCTCTTTCATTTGCCGTCCCGTGGCGTTTCGAGCATCTTTACGCCCTTGAACCCGCCATGGATTTACCATTAGTTGTTTCGCCGGGTTTCCGTGACCTCGCTCGCCGGACTGCGAATCCGTGTCGGACTTCAGATCCTGGGGCTCGCCGTCCCGCTGGCAGCGATCCTCCATCAGCCGCCCATCCCTCGGGATCAGTGCGGCTTCATCTGCGTAGTCATAGAAGTGCAAAATTCCCTCGTGGCCGAACTCGGCGGCCTCCCACGCCGGGCCCCGAGGTGTTGCTTTCGCCCAGCCGTAGTTTTAAGCGAAGTCACGAAGGTTCATCTGTTAGCGAACTCTTACAGCCCCCCACCCCTCGGGCTCTGGTTCCCTCATTAAGCCCGCCGTGGTCGAATTTGAATCTCACCCGCACTTTTGTGTGGCGGACGTATGAGGTGTCGGCGGTAATGGTAGTTGGGTATATAAACCGAGGTCTGCCAATGTCTTTTTCACTTAGCGAATTTGAGCGAATTGGAGCAGCGGTTGAATTGGAGCCCACTGCAATCACCCTCGTCACGATCGTCGCCATCAACCTCGCTCCGTTGACTCCACCGGTGAATTCCATCAGCTTCCCGCTTAGCAAGTTCGAGGTAGGCCATCCTCGTTAGCTCTGCCGCTATTTTTTATCTTTTTGTGGATTTTGGTTAAAATGAGCAATGAATTAAAATACGTAAAAATGAACAACCCCTCGTTGCGCCCGAAACCCATGTCCTCAAAATCGCGCAAACTTAACACAATGATCCCTTCAGTCGACCCGGAACTCAACCGTCGCACAGCTGTTCTTCACGCAGGGTGACCGACCCCCTCGGGCCCGGTCCCCTCCTTAACTGCAGCTCCATTATCCATAAAAGTGCTGCTTGACGCCTTACTCCCTATCGGGCGGTGCATTCGAGTTCCATCAGGGGGCTGTCGCGTGCCGATTGCCAAATTCCCTCGGCGGCGAACCTCGGTCGGCTCCCCGCCCTCTGGGTCCCGTTCCGGCCTTCGTCGTTCGCGCCCTACCTGGAATCGCCTTTCTTTTGATGCGCCCTCTCTGCCTCAGGACCCCGGACCTCCGGGCAGCTTTGGAGTTTTCGCCCGATTAACCGTACCCGACCACCGGCTTATTAATCCTACTCAACATATGAACCCGAGACTTTGTCGTCCTAGAGTTCCTTCTGGAACTTTCCGTGAGGGGTCTGCATTGTTGAAGGCGAGGAACCCTCACCATTTTACCCAGGCCTCCGGGGATCGGGGCATTTTCGCCCGCCCGTCGCCCCAGATTATTGAAAACCCTTTGTGGCGATCGTCAACCTTCGGCGCCCCGCCTCCCAGACTCTGCTCGCCGCTTCGCCCGTCGCTGACTGTGCCTTGCGGCGGCCGTCATCCCCGTCTCCCGGTGCTCGGCTCTCGATCCTCCTTTCGCCGCTGCCTTTCGAGGGTCATCATAACTTCCTCGCGGCCGTCCCCTTGCGTCATCCCTTGGGTCGGAGCCCGAGCTTCACCTCACCGTCGCTGCTGGGCCGCATTCCAAATTCCTTCGGCGGTGAACCTCCATCGGCTCCCCGCCCTCCGGGCTCCGGTTTCCTCTTCGCCGCGGCCGTTCAAGCCGATTAACAATTACGCAGCGGCCGTCAGCTGGTGTCCTCCCGTCTCCCGGGGCCCGGTGCTCCAAGTGCCGTCTGGTCTAAAACTGTGAAACCAAACCTGATGGCGGCCGACCTTATCCTTCCCGGGTTCCGGCCTCCGGGCTTCCGCCGCCGGACTTCCGTCTGATGTCCGCCGCCGCCGGCTTTCTTCGCCTAACTGCCTTCCGGCCTGAAACCCCCAGAGCTCCCCAAATCGGTCCAAATCAAGTCCAATCGAGAATCTGACTTCGACCCATGTTCTAAATCAGACCATTCTTCATCATGGGTCTCTTAGAACATCAAAATCTGACCAACGGGGGTCTCCGGGAACTTTCGGGCGTGTTTTCCCTTCCTGACAGCATTCCTGCCAGGGAAGTCTGGCCCTCCAGGCCCGGATTGCTCAGTTGCCCTAAACGGAAATCGATATCATTTGAGGATTAAATTTATGATGCATTTGAATGGTTAGTTATATAATATGCTCACAATACGGACTAACATTAGCGTTATTGGTGTTTTCTTGTGCTAACTTCGCCCTTGCCTGCAGGATATATGGAATTGGCCGCAGGAACTTCAGGGGCCTCTACCGAAAGGGACAAGGGTAAGAAATTCGGAAGGGCCGCCCGTGGGAAAGACGACAAAGACCAAATGAAGTTCCAATTTCAGGGTGAACCGCTCCAGTCAAAGGTCTCGACTGACTGGAAAGAGATCTTGGACACCAATATAGGCCAGGTGGACATAGATGAGTTCACCCAGAGGGTCAAGGTCGATCCCAAAACAAAGAATGCCCGATTGATACGCCAAAGCGGAATCGCTAAAGCTGTCGGCTTCCCTCCGTCTCTAATAGCACCTGAGCTGGTAATAGCTTGCCGAGAAGTCTACCAGACGGACACGCGAACGATCGTGGACAAAGAAGGGAATATCCTTGCCGACATGTCTCCGGAAGGAATTACAAAAACATTCCACATTCTGACATTCCCACATATGCAAGTCCCCACTTTGGAGCAGTGTCAGGCAGCATGGGATGCCAATCCATTGAACATCAAGAAGTGAATCAACGTTTACTGGTTGAAGGGCGGGGGCAATGGCTGCAAAAGTTCCCAAGAGTACGTTACGCAGCGATTTTCAAAGAGACTATCATGACTTGGTGACCATGCTAAGCAGGGTCATGGGCCTCCCAGCAGCCGCCTACTTCTAGGAGTGGATGGCTTACTATATTGAGCAAATCATACGAGGAAATGAGGACGTGAAAACTAAGATCTCGTTCGACTGGGGGAGTATCATCAGCAACTGCTTCCACGAGCAGTTTGTAAATGTCAAGAAAGGCAACAAGTTCTACATGACCTCATACCTGGTGTACTCCTTGGCGGGTCAGAGGAAATATAGTGGACTCTTCATGGTGTCGAATGGGGATCACAAACGAGGGCTTAAGCCTTTTGACTGGTACCCTCAGCTACAATACCGCTACTTCAGAAAGGAGTACCGCCGGATCAATGATGCCTTCATAGGCCATATTATCAGATTGATAGCCGAAGACTTCAAGAGAAGGGTATCTCACAGCGCCAGAGCACTCCTGAAGGAGTATGCCTTCTTATACGATTTAGTTCTCCCAAGTTCGCATCGGCGCCCGAGGGATTCTGGAGCGGCCAAACAAGTGAGATACCGAGCGATGGGATCATTCTCTAAATTTGTCGGAATGGCTCAACATGACCGAATACTGACTAGAAACCGCATTGCTTGGGATCCCTTATCCCATGATCACCGGTCGAGGCGGTATCGTACAAAACATCTTAATGTGCCGGCAACTCAGAAAAGGAACTCAAGGAGTATAACTTTGAATTGTACATGGCTCACCCACAAATGGACCCCCACGGCCACGTCAGGAAGGCACTAGGGCCGGCATACGCCCACCAGTACCATGTTGAAGATTTCTGGGCAGATTGTAGAGATGATAAGGAGGTTCGCAAGAGACATTACATGCGAATGACAGTGCAGTTTTTAAGGAGAGTGTAGCTGTTTCTGGTGCCAGACCAACTTGAGGAAGATGAGTCCACCCTGGTGCACCCGAGGTACCCTGCGGTTGCCGACCTGGCAATCCCCTCCATCGACTGGGATGAACAAGAGGTCGAGGACCTGGATACCATCACCCAGCCTATCATAACTCGCACTAAGGAGTGGGTTGATGGACAAGTGGCACAACTGGAGCAACAGGGGGTGGCTCTAACATACGAGGCACTCAAAAGCGGGCCGAGCGCCACGGAGGACGTTGCTGCCTCCCCATCAACTGGTGAGACTTCCAAGTCTCCCCCCATCACCAGGTCCCAGAAGAGGAAAGAAGTAGAAATGGCACAGACCGAGGGCCCCAAAGAACAAGCAACAAAGGATACGGGAGGCTCGTCTCCAAAGAAGCTTAAAAGGACAGTGGTCACAACAGAGGCTCAGCCTCCATTGCTCCTTCCTCCCCCGACTGGTGTGCTGCCCCCCTCTCAGGCCGCGGCTGCCTCATCTCCCTAAGCGGTGGACATCTCTATTCACCTTGCTTCTTCGCCCCCAGCCGGGTCCATAATCAATATTGACTCTTCCTCGAGCGCGACCACTTCCCTTCCTCTGGCTGGCGCCGTGTCACCCC
The DNA here is from genome assembly GCA_007258455.2 of Sequoia sempervirens. Classification (NCBI taxonomy): domain Eukaryota; kingdom Viridiplantae; phylum Streptophyta; class Pinopsida; order Cupressales; family Cupressaceae; genus Sequoia; species Sequoia sempervirens. The sequence goes on from VDFB02241776.1 coordinate 7,727, forward strand.
ATCACCCTCGCTACCTGCGGCAACAATACCATCGCTGTTCCCCTTTCTGCGTGTCAGGGGCTATTACGGCTTTCGCGAGTCTCCCTCACAGGCTCTACGCTGACTTTTAATGGACCACTGCTCTCGAGCTGCCTGGCTAAAGCCTAAACAATAGCTCGGTAGTGCTTGGCAGCCAGATGGATCCAGCAGCGGGGAGGCCACCATCTCTTGATTCAAAGGATGGAGGAGGCAGGCGAGAGGCTTCACAAAGCCTATATATGGAGGGAGGCGATGTGTCTGAGCAGCTTGAACACGAGCATAGAACCATTGATGAGGTTGCTTATTAGGAAGAAGAAACGAGCTCCTCTGAGGGCAGGGATGGAGAGGATGGCTCGGGCGCCAGGAAAATTATTTAGCTTTCTGATGAGGATGTTGGAAAAGAGGCGGAACCATCGCCACATGGTGAAGAGGGACAGCCACCGAAGGGGCAGCCTGAAAAGGATATCACTGAGGTAGAGACCCACATGGTAGAGAGCCCCGAGCCCGAGGCTGCTAAGAAGAGGAAAGAAGAAGAGGCAGCAAAAGAACAGGATCTCACTCAGATACTGACCACCAACACACCCATCAAAAGCCTCGTGTTCTATCAAGACTCTGACGAGGAGGAGGATGCTGCCAAGGAAAATGAAGAACTTGAAAAGGAAAAGGAGGCAGAGGTCTTGCCTCTGACTAGGACGGGTGAAGGCAGCCATGGTACACTCAAGGATAAATCCGCCATGCCCGACTGGCTGGAAAAGCAGCTTGAAAAAACTACTCCTGTCCCGAGCGACCCGAAGTCGAGATTGGAAGCCATCTTGGCTCGATCTCTAGCCACAACAAAGAGAGAGAAGAAGCCTAAGGTCCGTTCCAGGATAACCATGGACGCTTCTGGCTCCCGGGCTGCACAAGTAGCAACGCCAACTGTTGGCCAGATCGGAGTAAGCTATAATATCTCCACGATCGACCTAGGGATAGCCACCAGGGAACAGAAGGTTTTTACATCTGGAGGAGTCAGTGGCCACGGTGGTGCATCTGATTAAGCAGGATAAGATCACCAAAGATGAGCTAAAGGCGCAGGTTGCTGTCCTAACTGTCTACATCCAGCAGTGGTCTTCAATAGACGACCTTCCCACTACCTCGACGGCCACTCATCAGCTACTCTCCAAGGAGCAGATAGATAAGCTGGAGAGGAGAAAAAACTTAGAGAAGACCATGGAGGACTGGTTCTAGCAGGTTGCGAAGGTCGGAAATGTAGGGATCGGCTTGGCTATGCAGATAGCCAACAAGTTCCTGGACTTGATTCAGTCCTTGGAAGGCACAAGGAGGCTCTGCACCAACTTCCCTGCGATCTATGACTCTACCTTCCCAAAGGTTGAGGCCATCCTTCAAATGCCAGAAAGCACGTGGGAAGAAAAGCTAGAACTAAAGAAGGAGGATCACTGGTTGGTTGACATATGGCGCAGAGACCTCATCAACCGTAAAGAGAGGATGGAACAAATCCAAGGTAGAATAGATCCAGATATTGCGTGGATCAAGGAGATCCAAGTAGAATGCACCAAGTACCTCAAGCTAATGATGGGCCATGATATGCCCACGGTGCAATTAGATGCAGAAAAGGTCAGGTCATATTTTGAGGAACGGATGAAGGACGGGACTGCCGGAGATATCAGAACGGACTTCTTGAGTTTCGCTGCCCGTGCCTTCGATAGATCAGAGCTCTTCAGAGATCAGGGCTCAAAGTATGACGAGGATTGGAAGCGGCTAGAAGAGAATGCCAAAGAATGGAGCTACCAGGTATTGAGATGTGAAATCCTTGATATAGACAAGCTCCAGGCCGTGATCCTCAAGCATATTGAACACGCAGCCTCTGAGGAGCAACCAGACAGCCCAGCCGAGGAAGAAGACTTCCTAGAAGAGTAGCTACAACCAAAGGAACATCAATTAGCTACAAGACGAAAATGCAAATAGTGTCATCCACTAGATGACAAAATAGGGAAAAGACAAAAGATGTTTTAAAATTGTAAATCTATTTTGGGGGTAGGTGAAACCCTAATTTGTAATGAATCGTGGCCACACAATGGAAATAAATCTTGGCCATTCATTTGGTTTTTTGGAAACTATAAATAGAGCACTCCCCTCATTTGCAAAAGTGAGTTGAATTGTTGTAAAGACATGCTGCTGAAATTTATGAGAAATAGCATTGACTTGGTGCATTTCCTTGTTTTCTCTCATGTCTATTGATTCACTTCTCCAATATTAGATGTTAGCTTAGACCTCTTTGTTGTTTAGTTAGCTGTTCATGTTATTTGGATAATCTTAGGAATGTTGTTGGCTGTTCGTGAAAATTCCTGCTTTGTTGATGATCCCTTAGTCCACACTTTTTGGTATTTGCTAAAGGTAGATAGCTTTGCAAAGTTAGCCTGGACCTGATTTAAACTGCCTCAAATACTTATCTCTAGTTCATGCATGTATGTGGTGGATGAAGGATAAAAAATCTGCAGCCCTTAGAAGATTGCACGATTCCCATAATACTATGAAATCCCTGGTTATGTGGGATATTGTTTTGAAGGAATTGTCCATTGCAGGGACTCCATTATCACTGTTTGTAGCAAGCTTTAGGCTTAGGAACTTTTCTTCCCCTTCGCTCTTTTTTTCAGTTTATTTAGAAACTGAACAACACCAAGGTTCATTGCACTTTATAAAGCAAAATCTAACAACTAGATGGAGTTTGAGACTGCTGTTTGAACCTACAGCCAAGACATAACTGCTTACATGTGAAAACTCTTTTCGAAGATCCAACTTCATGCTTTGTGCCCATACTTTGTGTTTCTGTAAGGCCGCCTTGTGATTCCAGCAAATCACGTCAAACTACTGAGGTATCTAAGCATCGTCATGACCTGACATCCGAGAGACCTTGGGATAGTGTTCTGCAACTCGATTGTGGGAAATTGTCTTTCAAGAAAGGTAGTGCACCTGTGCGCTGCCTGTGTTGTGAAGTGCATAAAAATACCATCAACAGAACTGGCGCTAGAAGGAGGGCCACGGTCAGAATACTAAGCTACGGGATAAAGCGAAGCTAGATCGGATCGGATCATTCTCCCCGGAAAGGTTTCAAAGGATTCTACGATCGTCACCAAACAAGGGAGAGTTTGAAGAATTGCAGCCTCCCACGAGGGAAAAATGAGCACAAGGAAGCAGCTTCGCCTCTTCCTCTTCCTCCATTCCATCCACCTCCATTTCACCTCCACCTTCATTTGGTTGGCCTTCATCTCCCACCCAACCGTCTCAAACAGCATTTGCACATCTTCCTTCTGACAGCCAGGGGTTCGCTCCTCTCCCCGCCCTTTCAGCCCAAAGTACAGTCCAGGCAGCCATAGCTCAGGGGCAGCCTCAAATTGTGGTTATATTGCCAATACAGCCCCAAATCCCTGTTCTCCAACAGCAAGTGCCACCTCTGCCTCCCCTCATGGCTTGGCTTGCGCATAACCCTTCGCCGATACACTTTGTTGTTTACAATGATATACCCAAGAATCCAGAGGGTTTTTGTTCAAAATTCCATCCACGTGATATGCAAAGAACAGCCGAAGAGCATATCAAGATATTCGAAACGACAATTACCGAAATGCAGGTGGGTCACAAGGACGTGGCGTGTTGCCTCTTTCCGCATTCGTTGGGAGAAGAGGCCTTCTACTGGTACATCAATCTGCCACAGGGATCGATCACCTCGTGGACCCTGATGAAGAATGCCTTCCTGCAGAAGTATAAGATTCCTGTCAACCCCGCTGACCTTTATCAGCAGTTCATGTCCATCAGAAGGGAGGTCAACGAACCCATTGGCTCCTTTAATGATTTCTTCCATCGGGCTCACATGAGGCTTCAAGATCCGTACCTCCATAATGACGCGGCTGTTTTGCCGGTCTATTATGTAGCCCTGGATAACCTCACAGCGGCATTGGTAAAAAGGATGCACCCGCCGCCTGCCACCTTATTGACCGCCTATGCGGAAGCTGTCATTGCAAGTGCGGCTTTGGGACAAAATATATCTGGCCCTCTGCCCTCTTTGGGGCCCGTCGCCCACCCAATGCAAATTCAGGGGCTCAATCAGGCGTTTGCTCACCAAACTCCTCTCATGAACCAGGTGCCACAATTGTCTATGGTGCTGCATCCGGGGCAGCCGTTGAATTATGCGCCTCCCGCAACATCTTACTTGCAGCCCCAGCAGCAGTACAGTTATTCTCAAATAGCTCCGCAGCAGCAAGCATATTCCCAATAGCCCCAGGCACTGTTGCACTTATCAGGACTGGATTTTCCTCCGGCTTATCAAAATCAGCCGGCGGCCCCACCCGCGTTTCTCCAAAATCCAGCCCCGTCGCCTAGAGGTGCAGCCGAGAAGGACAAGCTAGAGGAGCTGATCGAAATGATTAAGAAGATGTCCACAGAGATGACACATCTAAAGAATGAGAATAATCAGCTGCAGGCCTCCCAACGCAACTTTCAGGCCAATCTCAACAGGGACAGTCAGGAGTCTCGAGACAATAGAGAACAGAATAGCCGGAAGCGAGCACCTCCGAGGCGGAATTGCCAAAGAGAGGGGGCAGAATTCTAATCAAAACACAGAAAGAAGACCTTCTCAGAGACAAAACCGCACATGGAACACCAGGCCCAACAACGGCGGTGTCCCCACGCCATTCGATCAACCAGCAGGCGATGACCGAACATCTAGCGGTGTGTATTTGGCCGAGGCAGCTTTGTCTAGATGGTGCCGACTTCACAAAACCAGCAGAGCGATAGAGGCGGGTATCACGAGAGAATCAAAGAGATCTTCCAGAATGAAGTGCGAGAATGCCGTCGATGATACCAATACACCAAGGGACATCATCCCATCGGAGCCCTACGATTCCTCATGTTTGGTGGTCAATCAGGCACCGTTTTCGCGGGGAGACCGCAACGAGCCCGAAGCTGAGCCCACCCCCATCGAGGGATGGCGCAGGTAGTAATGAATCAACGCAGCTTAGCTTTTGACTCGGTGAATACTTGATGCGGTGGATGAAGAAAACCATTTGTGGATGAGGTCCACATGTTCCATCAGCGGTCAAGTCCCTATTTCCTTAGGAATAGGCAAGCCGGCGGACCCTTCACCACTTCTACTCCACCAAACAACTTCGCCACCCCGCCTGATCCAAATGCTAGCAATAATCCAGGGCTCCCTCATATACCCACCCAATATCTCAGCAAGAACCAATCCCAAAACCCAGCGCAAGGTCAGCCTCAGAGCCAAACCCAAAATCCGCCTGGGCAAACCAAGAGTCAAACCCCTAGTTCTCCCATAGGCCAAGCTTTTAGCTCTGAAATCGAGCAAATGGGTGAATATGTGGCGGAAGAGTTCAAGAAGGTCAAAATTAGTTTGTCGGCCTTCGAATTGCTCAAGGTTCCTGCTGTAAAGCACATCTTTTTCAGGATTCTGAATGGGACTCCCTCATCTAGCACAACACAAGAGACCCCGGCCAAGAGGGTAACCTTTGAGGAGCCCAGGAAAGAACAAGAGATACATGACAACACCAGAAGAAGGAATCATATGCCCATGAATCAGTCGGCTGGCAGATACACTGAAAAGGAGCCAGAGAGGGCTGGTAGACAGCCTCCCAAGGACCAACAATTTAAACAAACAAAGGATACAGGCAGTGACAGGAACAAAGGCCAAATAGTTCAAATGGACACACCCGTCGGTATCCTCCAAGGGAGACCGGAAACTCCCTCGTTCCTGACTACTATTAGGGTCTTTGGCAAGAATTTGCACAACTGCCTACTCGATTCAGGCGCGTCTGCCAACGTTATGCCCTTGGCTGTATGCAAAGCTCTTGGCATCACCCCCACGCCTTCAAAGAGAAAGGTCACCCAACTTGACAAAATAGAGATTAATATCGTGGGCGAAATAAACCGCATACCCATGCAAATCGCTGCGGACCCCCGGATACAGCAGGTTGTGGACATCCAAGTGGCGGACATACCTGATGCCTACGAAATCATTCTGGGGAGAGAGTTCACCAAGGCGCTGAACGGATACACCGCCACCGACTTGTCTCACTTGTGGCTGCCGTGGAAGGGACTGCCAAATCAGATTCGTATTGACCGTGAACCCCGGATGAAATATATGATCACGAAATACAATAATCTCAGTGAGGTGTTGTTCGCAGAGACTGACTTAGGGAATTACTGCCCTTTTTCTTACCAAAATGAGCTTGAGCTTCAGGAAGAACGGACATATGAGGTATTGGTGGTATTGTGCAGTCCCTCGGCGGGTTCCGAGCAAATGCCCCCAGATGAAGAAATTTTGGCAGAAGCTGATGATGAGCCAGACAAAGATGACAACTAGGGATTGCTCAATGGCTTCCAGGAGTTTATGGAAAAATGCGCAAGAGATCAGCTCAACCTAGGAGCTAGAATGAATTTTCAAGACCTATTATTGCCGAATTGGTGTCGGGTCCACAACGCTGCTCACTCCGAGTTTGACTGTTGCTTGTGTCAAGCAGCAGTGGAGCATGTTAAGAAAGTCGCTGCTCCTCCGACGGAAAAACCAAAGGAGGCACCACCAAGACCACCTGCCGATCGTTTCCTCAACCCGAAAATCCTTCCTAAGATCACTAGGCCCACTGCCCAGCCAAAAGAGAATGAAGGCTCAATCAAACCCGAGGATACAGAATCCTCTGAGTGCTGGACGCTCCGGTTTGATGGATCAAAATCAAGACAAGGAGCTGGGGCGGGGATTGAACTCATCAGTCCAACGGGTAAGACATTTCTTGCCGCCCATCGATTGTAGTTTTATTGCACCAATAATGTGGCAGAATACGAAGCCTTGGTCCTTGGCCTTCTTATGGCCTTAAGAAAAAATGTGAAAGTACTGCAAGTCTTCGGGGATTTCGCACTTGTGGTTAGGCAGGTCAGGAAATTGTACTCCTACCATGATCGAAGACTCGCTAATTATAGACACCGGGTGTGGGATCTCCTAGAGGGCCTAGATGCGGTCAACATACAACTGATCCCTCGGGCTCAGAATCGCACAGCTGATGCCTTGGCTCAAGCAGCCAGCACGTTACAGCCCCTCTCTTTGTCAGGGCTCAACAAGTTCACTGTTGAGCTGACATCTACGCCATCGGTCCCTGATAATGTCACCCACCTGCAGGTTTTTAATGACGATAAGCATATCCTCCAGTTCATCACAAGCTCTGACATCTTTGCTGCCCAAATTATTGATGAAGCTGATCCACATGAGGCTGAGTTGGACATAGAAGGGGTTATCAATCTGAAAACCAACATAATCCCTAGAGGGATGGTTCAGCTGGAGCGTGTATTCGATTTGGATCAGATCAGGGATCAAGACCGGTAAACGAAAAAGGAGACTATAAACAGCCAGTGCAATGTTCACAACTTGGGAACGGCCGAGGATGCCAAGAATGTTTTTATTAGAAAGGTATGCACGCCCGAAGAGAAGAGGGGAATCATGGATGCTTTGCGCAGATATCCTGACGTGGTGGCATGGAGTTACAAAGACTTGAAAACATACGACACATCTGTCATCATGCATACCATCCCTCTAAAGACTGAGGTGAGGCCATTCCATCAGCGGCAGCGCCCTATCAATGCCCTGCTAGAACCTATTATTTACAGGGAAGTACAAAAATTACTTTCAGCAAGAATCATCTTTCCTGTTAGGCACTCTATGTGGGTGGCTAATTTGGTCCTGGTCAGAAAAAAGAATGGAGAGATCAAATTGTGCGTGGATTTCCGCAATCTCAACCACACCTCAGAAAAGGACAACTATCTGGTACCTTCGCTAGATGAAGTGCTGCAAATTGTCAATGACTCCCAGATGATGTCGTTCCTCGACGGATACTCTAGGTATAATCAAGTAATGGTACAATACAAGGATCGCCACAAGACTGCGTTCACCACTAAGTGGAGGACATTTGCGTACAGAAGAATGCCGTTCGGGCTCATCAACGCTGGCGCCACTTTCCAACGCACCATGGATATCGCTTTCAAGGACCTGATCGGAAAATGTATAATCATCTATATGGATGATTTGACTGTATTCTCCAAGAAGTGAGGTAATCACGTCTCTGACCTATGCAAAGTATTTCAGAGATGCCGGGAATTCGGGGTTTCTCTCAACCCCAAGAAGTGCATTTTTGGAGTGACCGAAGGCAGACTACTCGGACACATCATCTCAGAGCAAGGAATTTCCATTAATCCTGAACGCATTGAGTCACTACTCAAGATTCAGCCCCTGAGCAGCAAGAAGGAATTAAAGTCTTTCTTCAGAAAGATCAATTTCGTCCAGAAATTCATCACCGGTTTTGCGGAAATAGTCAAACCTCTCAATGCCATGCTCAAGCAAGACGCTAAAGTTGAATGGATGCCAGAGGCCAAACAATCCTTTGAGGAGATCAAATGGGCCATTGCTGAGGTGCCTGTGTTGGTCAGTCCAAATTATCTGAAGCCGTTCTATATCTATTCATTTGCTTCGGAGCATTCTTGTGCTAGTATGTTGACCCAAAAGGATGATGAAGGAAATGAGCATCCAATTATCTTCATGAGCGCACCCCTCAAAGATGCTAAATTGCATTACCACAACATAGAAAAGCAGGCGTATGCTCTCGTTAGGGGAGTAAAGAAATTCAGACACTACATTCTACACAACAAGGTGTTCGCAATCGTCCCAGACCCAGCAGTCAAAACGCTTCTCATGCAAAATGAGTTGGGCGAACGAAGGGCCAAGTGGGTCACCCTGCTCCAAGAATATGATATGGAGATCCAACCAATGAAATTGGTAAGAGGGCAAGCACTCACCCGTACAATGGCCGAAACAGCAATAGAGGCCGGACCTGAACTCACGGTACAGCAATATCAGCTTGAAGATGTCTCCCTGGGAGAGTGGTACCAAGATGTCGTTTATTTTCTGCTCAATCATAAGTGTCCGTCGCATTTGCAAGGAGTTCAGAAGAGGGCCCTCAGATTGAAAAGCAACGGTTATATGTTATAGGGGTCCATTCTCTATAAGAAGAATCATGAGGGCGTTTATTTAAGATGCCTCGGCAAGGAGGAAGCAGAACGTGTTCTGAGAGAGTTTCACGATAAGTTTGGTATGGGCCATGGCTCAGGTTCTTCTACGGCCCATCAGATATTAAGGGCAGGGTACTATTAGCCGACTGTCTTCAAAGATGCCCATGGCCATGTTCGTTCATGCCATACGTGCCAGACCGCCGCCACCAGGGAGAGGAATGTTGCTGTCCCACTGCAGCCCATGCTGGAGGTAAGACCTTTTGCATAATGGGGTCTCAACTTCATCAGTCCGGTAAGCCCCCATCATCCGCGGGACATAGGTACATTCTAACCGTTACTGATTATTGTACTAGATAGACGGAGGCAATAGTTTGTAAGCATTGTACAACTGAAGTAGTTACTGATTTCTTAGAAAGTTTCATTTTAAATCGCTTTGGTTGTCCATATGCTCTAGTATGTGATAATGGACCTGCCTTCGCTTCTTTAAAATTTGCTAGTGAGCATTTTGGTATGGGATTGCCCTCAGTTTTCATCCAATTACTACCCTCGGGGCAATGGCCTTGCGAGGAGTCCATAACAAGAACGATTACGTGATCAAAATTGCTAGATAGGAATCCCCAGGGCTGGCATACCAGTAGTTTAGCCCTTTGGGCTGATCGCTCCCATCATAAGGAGGGCTGCCCTTGGTGATTCTTTGTTCCATCTTGTCTATGGTCTTGAGCCAATATTCCCCATCCACCTGAAAATTCCAACTCTTCAGTTCATCAACGACTTTTATGAAGGAGGGGATCGTAGGAAAGCTCGTTTAGCTAAACTTTTACATTTAGAGGAAGTTTGAGACTGCGCAATAGAAAATTTCGCCAAACATCAGGGTGTAGTGAAGAGA